>UELV01007086.1:0-10745 GCA_900490015.1 Megastigmus stigmatizans | reverse complement strand
TATATATATATATTTCTTTAATTGGATTTTAAAAAAGTTTTTGATACAAGGACGTGAAATGACAGTTTAAACATTGTTAATGCCTCAGTATCAAAGTTTGTTTTTTACAACTCTGTCTGTGAGTACGTAAAACTAAATTTTTAGATAATTCTTTAAAAAAAAAAAAAAAAACGAATAATAAATTTTGCTTGTTTTTTTTATATAATATTAAATATTTTAAAATACATTCGAGAACGCATATATGTCCAATATCAAAATAAAATAAAAGTATTTGTTTATTCTAAAGCTTATAATCAATTTTTTTTATTTCAGTTAAATTCCCAAAAGCAAAGGACTATGAGTATTCGCAATATCACTCTAAAGGTATGATATACATTATTATATATTTACATTTCCGTAAAGTAAAAAATATATTTTAACCCTCGTGTGTGAGTTATTATGGTAAATTTTTTTTTTAATGCAATAATTGCCTTTTTAAATTAGTCTGAAATATGATTTAGCTGTATTAACGCTTAGCTGCCACACCTATCGGACATAACATAGCTGCTACACCGGGGTCAGTATGACCCCAGCGATAAAAAATTATTATTACAATAAATCTAGTTAATATTTTGACTTGATTTTTTTTTGTTGATGTTCAGCGGTTACTTTGATGAGTAATATATTTAATTTAATCAAAAAATTAAGTTAAGTAGGAAAAAAAATTCATAAAGCCTGGTCGCTAACGACCCCAGTGTGGCAACCAAGGGTTAAAATATCATAAAAACATACAAATTTATGTCTATACAATAATGTTCTACAGTTCTTCAGCTTGCTTTTAAGCCTTTATGAATATATTTAAATGATTTAGATCAAGATTTATGATGAAAAATGTCTGGACGAGTTAACTCATTCTCTTGAATATGATAACAGTCCTGTTTGTACGATAATTCAGTTTTATGTGCAGAAGGGTTAATTACGTATTTTCTTAAAATTATGAAAGAAAGTCTTAATAATAACTTAAAATTTCTTCGAGCTTCCTTGAATAACTAGTATAAACTAATATTTGAAGATTGAGATTTGTTTATATCAATGATTTTTCATGTTAGTATTTGAATAAGTTAAACCATATTTTAGAAAAATGTAATAATTGCTAGATTAAAAGGTCTAAAGGGCTCAGTTGAATGTCCAAGATTAAGAGGTTTCTTTTACTGCGATTCTTTATTAAATCACAAATTGCAACCCTTCAACATCTTTAACATTTGACTGAGCTCCTCACACCTTTTAATATATTTTACACGGAACAATAATATCAATCTACAATTATAATTGTTATATGTTGATAATTTTGTTAAGTTAATATTTTTATTTTAAACATTTTTGCAGACTATTTGATGAATCATCAAGCTGCTTTAAGGCGAACCGTCAGTAATGATTATACACCGACTCTACCTCCTCCACCACCTCTATTCAATCTTAAGCCTGTACCATATGATTGGGATAAACCATCCCATAGTAGTTCATTGTCAAGAAGTCAATCAATGCGATCATCTGATCTCAGTAGACCAAGAGATTACAAAGTCATTCCAAGATCAGCAATGGTGAGTTTTTATATATATTTATATGTTGGATATTAATAAAAGATTCTTTTTTAACAAAATATTGTTTGTTTAGACCAAAATGGAATCACCACCAGCATATCGTAGTGATTGGCTTTTGAGTTCAAAATCACGGTAAGATAATAGCATAATTCTAAAGGAAATTTCTTAATAAGTGAACAGCGAACAATAAATAATTAAACATATCTTTTACAGTACGATTTTACCAGAGAGTTCATTGGAGTCGAAATATTATACAATGAGGAATCACAGAAGCTTGGGTGTAAAATCTAGACTGGATTCACCACCCCCAAAGTCAAGTCGAGCTATACCAACTTCGTCTCGACCTAAATCAAGTTCTCAGTCAACTGGATATAGAATTGTTGTTTCCAATTTACAAGCAAACGTTACTCAAGAGGATATTAAGGTACATCGTAAGAACAAACAAATTGAGTTTCCTAAGCGTGGTATTAATTTTTTTTTTCTTTCTGATAGGAATTGTTTGAAGATGTTGGAGAATTGCTTATATCGAGGCTGGTAAGACCAGGCATTGCAGAAGTTATATATAAGACATTAAAGGATGCTACCAAAGCTGTTGAAACATACCATAATCGCCAATTAGATGGACATCCGATGAAATGCCTTCTTGTTAATCCCAGACCAAAAACTTCATCTACATCTTCTGGCAGAGTGCTGTCACAGTAAGTCCTTACGTAAATACTTACAGTGAAGAATTAAAATTACACCGCCGGTGATATAAAAATACAAAAAAGATAAATTAAAATTAAAATTTCCATATGAAAATCATTTTAAATTTCTGGTAAAATAATCAGTTAATTTTAAGTTGGAGCATTTTAGGTTAAGTATTTACTAAACAATAAGATATACTTTTTTTGCTACAATGGTTTTTTCATGTGACACTAAACTCACAACGTTATTTTTTAAATTGAGTAAGTCTATAAGAATTTTTCAGTATAGTAGTATATATGTAGTAAATAAAATATTTTATACATATACTGATAATTGATATTAATTGGCATAGATTTTACAAGTTGAATTTGAAGTTGAGCAAGTTGAAGTTTAAATAAAATTAATTTGATTAATTTAACAAACTTGTTATTATGTATTATTAATATTATTATAGTACTGGTAAAAAAATGAGTATTGTAAGTCTCAATATAGTTTTAGTTAATCGATATTAACGGAACTTATTGACGTTTTATATTATCAACTATGTTTAGATATTTACATTTTATGAACAATTTTTGAATGACTTTACATGAGCATTTATACTTCAAAAACCTTTTTCAGATTATATTTCATAACTTTATTTTAATGCAGTTAAAGGCTTTTTTTTAATAAAACTGTGAATTATAAACATTTTTAAAGTATAACAGATACTACAAGTATTACAATACATAAAATACCAATAACGAAAGTTAATCATCCTGTCTCGGAGCTTAGCCGGAAAGTGTTCTATCTCGAAATCTCGTTGGAAAACGCCCTATTTCAAAATTTAATTGAAAAATACACTGTCTCAGGAGCTTCATTTTTACTCTAACTTTAAATTGGTAGCATGAGCAATATCTTTTACACTGCAATTTATTAAATTACATACGTTCATTAAAAATGCTTTGATCAAGTAGCTTTACGAAGTAAAACAGATACGATTGTGATATGATTGTTTTTATTCCAGTTATAGTTCTATCTTTGCGATATATAACTATTTTTGATTGAAATACAGTTTATAGTAATATAGGTTAGATTTTTTGTAAATTTTATCTTTTTATTTAACTAATGCAACTGAAATAATATCCCAACCAAATAAGACTTATAATTTTTATTTTTATAAACTTTTTAGGTCTAGAAGTTCTAGTTATGCACATCCAACCTTAGGAGCTGTGCACCGTGCATTGTTTGATGACTAGAAAACCCTCAACCCAATTCAGAATGAAAGGAACTTTAATATTATACGTGGCAACACTTTCAAAAAAATTGTAAAACTGTGTAATTCCAATTTGTATTTAACAGTGAGCTGTATTGAAGAAATTCTTAAAAACCTTCAAAGCTACAAATTTATGTTTCGTACTGGATAAATTTCATTTATGATACAATTCTATAATAAAGATTCGATTTTTGTCGACACATAACTGAATGTCTTGTATTTTATTTCATTTAGAGAAAGAAAAGTTATGATATTTTGAAGGACGGTGACAGGGAGAAAATCGAAAGAAAAAAAAGGATTAGTTTCATAACTTTATGATAAAGAGTTTATTTATTTTTATAAGATAATCACAACATTGTAGTCCATACCTGTAGAATACAAAAGCTAAATGCTAAAGTATATATGCATTCTACCTGACGAATTAGGCAAAGACCTATATAAATACACAGTCCAACGAGCAATAATCGTCTGAAAGTAAGATACATCTTGATTGTAATTTGTAATGTTCAATGGCACATAAGTAATTTGAAGTTCTCCCCCATATCGTATAATTGCGAATGGCGTATAGAACGTGCTCGCGCTGTGTCCAATAAAACTCGACACTTAAAAAATACCATCTGGATCTTTCTCATGTTTCAATGGACAAATATATATATATATAATAATTATACGTTTTGACGATTACATCTGCACTTGGCTTTTTTCCTCTCTCTCGCTATCACTCACTTTCTCTCAACTCGGCATATACACGTCTTCGAGAATAAAAGATATATATATATATATAAGGTACAAAATATATCTAAAAAAATTATCGTTATACACCTCTTTAGTTGAATAGTAAAACTCCTACTAGATTCTAACTCACCACGTCTGTATATTTACAAAACAAGATTCCTAAAAATGGACAAGCCATCCAATACTGAATCAGATTCACAATATATATATATATAAAATAATAATAATTAATAATCATAATCATAGGTTCATCATAATTAAAACTCGCGTTGCTCTATTTGTATAAAATATTCGTAAAGTATAGATTCAAAAAGAGAGGAAGGGGGGGGGTGGAGGAGGAGGAAGAAAAGAATACTCGATGACTGCAGCTAGGCGCTTAATAAAGATATAAGCAACAACTTGGTTCTCTCGTTATCGTTAAAAAAGTTGGGTATAAAAAAAAGACGCGTTCGTTTAGTTTTCTTTGACACACTGGCACACACGCACACACGCAGGCACACAGGCACACAGCAGACTCAGCGGTGGTGCTTGTGCTGTCTAGCAGCCGCTGAGCTCCCATCAGGTTTTGATTTGTTTGGCATGCGCAACACCTCGGCATACGACATCTCGAGCATGCGCAGTTTGGCCACCTCCTCCGAGGCGGCGCTCGGCTTGTACTCCTGTCCGGACTTGTTGCCCTGTGACCCGGTACCCGCACCACCGGCAAAGTTGTCCCGCGAGAAGCTCGACTGCTGCTGGTGTCTGCCCCGAGGCGACTTGCTCGGATAGAAGTGCGCCGTGTTGCCGTTCCACACTTGGCTGTCGTTCGAGCCCTCGCCGCTAACCAGAGGCCTGAACCTCCTACGGCTGCCCTGCTTCAGCTGGACGATCTTCGGATTGGCCGTGGGTATGACGTCGGGAGTGCCGGGCGAAGTCTCGGTGTTGCTCATTCGCCTCGTCGACTTTTTCGCCGAGGTCTTCTTTCTCACCTGCAGCGATAGATACTCGAGTGGCTGTCTCCTGGCGTTGTTGCCGCTGCCGTTGGCCCCTTGTTTCACCTGCTGGCTCTCGTTCACCTGCAGCCTCCTCGTCTCCGGGGCCGTGTTTTGCTGTTGCTGATGCTGTTCTTGCTGCTGCTGCTGCTGCTGCTGTTGTGGGGTCGTGGACTGATGGGTCGGCTCGTGGCGCTTGGCGTGTAGGTGGCGCGAGTCGTCCTTGCGGCTCAGTACAGGCGTGTGCACGCGGAAGACGGGCTCGGATACGACCGAGGAGACGGCGAGACTGGCGATGCTGCGCGTGTCGTCGGTGCAGGTCTCGCTTGGCGCCTCCTCGATCGCGAACGCGGCGAACGGCGAGCCCAGAGGACAGCGCTCGGCCTGTGGTGTCAGCTGATCGTCGTGAGACGTTGCCGAGTCGTCGAGGAGCGGCAGCTCCGTGCCCACGTCCTTGGCCTCGGCGGCGCGCTTCAGCACTCTGAAGATCTCGCTGAAGATGACGCGGTGCTCGGGTGTCTTGTGGAAGCGGCTCTCGAAGTTGTTGCTGTCGTCGTAGATGCTGAACTTGCAGTCGCCGCCGTCCTCGATGGAGCAGAGGAGAGAACCGGGCCTGTGACAGTCGGTCTGGGTGGCCTTGTTGCTGGTCTCGTCGCTGAAGCCCGAGGATGAGGTCTCCGCCTCGGAGAAGTCGGTCGGTGTGCCGGCGAACCGTTTCTTCGCCGCTCTGCTGACGCTACGGCCGTTCTCGAGCTGGTTGTACTGATTCGAGTCGGCCTCCGATTGGCCGCCACTGAAGTGGCCGCTGAACTCGCCCGACATCTGTAGCTCCTCCTGGAGCGAGAGGCCGCCGCATCCGCCGTTAGACTGCGGACCGTAGCCGTTGCTCTGCTTGCGCCTGGGGGCCGAGTTCTGCTGGATCTTTAGTAGGGCCTCGTACTTCTCCACTAGCACTCTGTACGAGTTGCAGTTCTCCTCTTCCGAGAGCTCCCTCTTCTGACCGAGTTCCTACAAAAACATACACCGACTCGTTAGCCTCTCCTCGCTCTAAGTCTATTTACCCTCGACACAATCCCGCCCCCCTGTTTTTCTTTTCTCGTCTGCAGGTGTTTGTGTGAAATTGTATGAGAAACATTATGATATAGCGAGTCAAGCGGTGTGATGGTAAAAAGACACTCAGACGTATTTTTCAAAAGCAACGTGTAGATGTTGAAAGTACATATGTATATAGGCTGGCCATAGGATGAGAAATAGAGAGGATCGATTGGGATGAGGAGTTGGCGCCAGATTTATAGGATCGTTAGATAAAAAAAAGTAAAACATTGTTTGGTAAAAAAGTTTTTTATTTAAAATCATATAAATCTGGCACACATATACAATTGCGTACATAATGCACTTTAGTGAAAATCCGACTAGATACACTATTTATATATAATAAAGTAAATTTGCTCGTTATTAACATGCAACTATTCAAGAGATATATATATATATATACGCATATATGATCGATCGATAATTCGAGAAATTAAAAAAAAAAGATTGTATATATATAAAAATCCTATACGCAACGCAATGTGAGACTCGCAAATCATGACTTTCCCTGGCTGGGAAAAATAATACAAAAATTCTCTTTACACATGGATAATCACAAAAGATTGCAAACACAATATAACCTAAAATTGATTATTATTACGAAAAAAATACCAAGCGAAAAAATTTTAGATTGAACTACTTATATGTGTGCTTATTTACAAACGCAAGGCCTTACCGCTTTCTGCGAAAAATTCCATTATATAAAATGTCGCAACAGTTTCGAGACGCATCATCAGATATTTTACTTCAAACTGACCATAAATACCGAATCTTTTATATAATACAAACGAGGCTAATGTACTCTCTATGCCTTTTCTATCTAAACTTAAATGCGTAATATCCGATCAGCTACCGAATTTTCGCATATTCAAATTTAAAGAGTTCACTAAAATCAGTGTTCGTCCCTATTACCGCTGAAATAATCGATAGACTTTTACAGAGCTATTATAAATTCACTATATAAGCAATAACAATAGTTATACTGAATGTTAAGTGTAAAATAATAGGTAATCATCTAATCTTAATACTGCATCAGTCTTAAAAATGGTTAAAATAATTTTATAAAACTATACCTATGCTCCATATATAACAGCTCTGCAATATTCTATTTTAAATATATAAAAATATAATATAATAAAAGTAGCTTATGATACGTATACATTTAAACTTATATAATACGATGTCACGTATACAAAAATCGAGATTTATGAATGAGGCAAAAGCCCTTAATGATCCGTAAACAGTATGTTGTAAATGCTATAATGATGTGAAATGAAATTGCTTTTAAAAAAAATGAATGATAATTTTATGTTTAAGCATAATGACATTATGTTTGGGTTACAGCACTGAATGGTTAAACTGAAAATCTCGAACCTTCAATTTTGTCAAATAATATTCTTATGAATTTACTATTATCAAATCAATGTTAGTGTTTCCGAAAAAGAACGGCAATATAGTTGTGGCAACTATGTACGTCATTCGTAAGATAATGTATAGTTTCCGAAAGATAACAGTTCCTAAAGACGTGTGAATACTTTAGATTGAATGTAAAATGTTTAACTTTTAATGTATTAAGCACTGCATGTTAAAGCACGTATAATAATATAATACAATGTATGCTTAATGCATTAAATTATATAAATTTGGTACATTACAAATATGTACGTTTATACATACTTTTTATTGGCAATTTAAATATATCATCCACGAGATAATGCCGTACTTAGTTTCCGAAAAAGGACAACCAGAGAGCCGTGGAAACATTGTATTGATTTAATTATATTTATCCAATTATTAAAGTTGATATTAAGATAAGTAATAGTTTCGACAATGAATAATTGTATAATAAAACAGCATTTAGAGAAAGTTACCCAGTTTATGACAGCATTAACCAATTAATGGCGCAGTGCTATTATTGGTAATATATGTGAATTTTATTTGTAGATATTGAGGGGGTAACAAAAATGTTGATGGGTATGGTAAGGGTCCTGGTACTTGGACACGTTAGAGAAACTGGACAGTCCCAGTGTCTGGACGCATTTGACCAATCGCAACGTTGAAAATCGTCCATACACTGGGCCTGTCCAATCGCTCGTACACATCCAAATACTAGGGCACATTTACCTTACGTAAAAAGTGCATAAGGCAAAAGACAACGCCTGGACATCTCAAGAATAGTATCACATGTATCGACACGTTGTTCACATATTTGGTGGATGTCCAAGTATCCTTTATTTTATCACAGAAGGTGTACAGTACCACCTTTGATTTTTAAAATAATTAATTGGCATTAATTAGTTCATGGTCAGTAACTGGGAAGTTTACCCTGGTATAAATTATTCATCGATCGATTTATATTACTGTGTCAAAAACAAAGAAGCGAAAAAGTTTGAAAAAAGAAATTATTATATTGATATCAACAGACAACGCCTGCCCAGCCGTGGAGATATATCGAGTTAAATAAAAATATTCAAATACTTATTTAAAATTCGAAACAAAATACTATCTCAAGGTTTAAGATTTTCAGTTCAAAGCGATGGTTAGATTCTAAAATAGTATTAGAAAAAAGGCAGCATTGTTATGTTTACGTACTAAAAGGAACCATTTACAAAAAGAAGAAAAAAAATCACCATTAAAATATCTCTAGTGGTTTGTATTAATATACTGTACAATAACATTCGTCAAAGGTACATAATTGCGCTTTGCCATTATATGTGTGTGTTTGTTGACCGATATAAGCTTTTATCCGTGGCGGCTATAACTCGCGCAGAAAATGATGAGATCCATCACCGGCACCCGCAACGCGAAATCAATAGACGCGCGCCTGGCTATATCCGTTAAAATTTAAAAATCATCCGCTATGTAAAAAAATGTCACGCTCATGCTAACCGTAACCGTCGTATATACGTATAAATCAAACGTTTAAAAAGCACAAGTATAAGATCTCTCATTTATTTCTCCCTTGTCATGGAGAGAAAAAAAAATGAATACTTAAACAGGTATCAATAAAAGCCTCCTTTAAATATACACAGCACACAAAAAACGCAGAGAGACAGCTATGCACCTCGATAATCAATAGAGTCTCATAAAGAAACGTCTAGGGAGGAGGATTTTTATTATAATCGAGACGGGATAGAGGAAGAAGTATCTAAAGGGTTTCTGAACGAACTTTGGCACTAGTGTATGACAAGCGAAATAGCCCAATTTAGCCGGGACAAGCGACAGAAGCGAGATCGGATTCCATAAGCAAGTCATTATCTTCCAGATGAAACTAGTGAAATTAGCACGCTCTTTAATGGCCGTGGATATCCTACTACAGATTGTGCCAACACTTCCCTAAAGCAAATAAGAAAGAGCAATTACTATTAAAGCTCGCGTACTACATATGCGTAAACTCTCCAAGCCACACATCAAATTACTCCCTTCTTAATGCCAAAAGTAACGCGTACCGCAGAGATTCAAAGCTCGCGCGGGTATATATATATATATATATATATATATATATTCATTACCAACCCGATGCACCAATCGATAAGTTAGTTGGACGCGAAAAGGCAGGAAATCGTTTGATATATAATCATGCAAATTTTAAGAGAATCGAGAAACCAAATACACCTCAAACGATCTCCGGCCGCGCGACAAAATGACCTTACGAGAACACACAAAGCCGAGCTTATATACGTGTCTCTCAGATCCACTTTCTCTGGTTACCGCAATGGGGCTTGAAGAGTTTGGACAGTGCGGAAACTATGAGTGTGCGTAGCGCATGATAGAGCAGAGTTTTGGATAGCAGTTGGTTACAGAATAGGAGCATGCAGATGGATAGCAATAAGGAGTTGGGATCGTTGTTGTTGCCGGTGCAAGAGTCATCGGGACTCGGCTCGCAGCGGCTCCGATCGCATAGTCGAGTAGGAGTAGGCTGATCGCGACGATAGTTTACCTGCAGGGTGTTGTCGGCGTCGACGCGCACGCTCTCGGCCAGTGACTCGGCCAGACTGATCTCGTCGTCCTCCTCTTGGTCCAGCATCACTGAAAGCTCGTCGTGGGCGCGCGAGTCGGTACCGCGTAGACAGCGTCCGCACAGGTGGCCTTGTCTGAAACAATAACGATCGCGTCCAAAGACGATTTAGTCCGCGTTCCATGTATTTCGACTGGATAGAAGTAGAAATATTTGTGCTATATAAAGTAAAATAAGCCGAGCGTAAATCTCCGATATTTGGCCTGCTGCTGATGCTGCAGTTTAGAGTCGTAATAAACACAAGGCATTTTAAAGTCAGCGGGTGGCATACGAGGCAGGTGCAGTACACATCCACGATGCGAAACAATGGTACAACCAGGTGGAATTGCAGGTGCGCGCAGGTACCGTTGATCAGCGGGGTACATATTTATGCGTTCAGTTATATATATATATATATATATATATAT
>UELV01007078.1:8523-22352 GCA_900490015.1 Megastigmus stigmatizans | reverse complement strand
TATATATATATATATGTACGGCCCCGAGGCTTCGCTGCGGTTTCTCGTGTCATCCGAGTATTTGGATTTTCCGCGCACCTGCAAAATGAGGATTGTATCGAGTAATAGAAACTTCAGCCCTTCTTTGCATCCTTTTTTTCTAGGATAAGATTTTTTGTTACTTCTTACCTATATTTACATCATGAGTACCGTGAAACGTTTATATCTTCTAATGTCCAAGCATTCAATCACACGCCTTTTTATATAATTGAAGCGGTTAAGATCGTTCATTACTTGCGTGCTGATTTTTGTGGTTATTCTGAATATTCGTATACCGTTCGAATAAGTTAGTCAAAGCTATTATCATTATTCCTATAAATCCAGGTAAATTTCCAGTATCGATAGCGTATAGCAAAGTATTTATAAATTCTGAAACTTTTATTAGACTATAAAGTAGTAATTTTCAATCCAGACTTCTGAACTTCTAGTGAGTTATTCCGCAATATTCAAAAATTGGAAGCTATTCGCTAGTTCTTTGATCAGCTAGCGATCCACTTTTAACCATGGATTTTGGCTCGGCCGCGTTCGTATTCCCATTACACTCATTCTTTAATTAACGCAAATAGCACATCTAAAACTAGGAATACGCATCCCCTAAGCTCCTGTACGTCTAAATTGATTGCGCAAGCATTACATAGGGTTCGGTACATAACCGAACGGAAAAACACATGTCCGAAATAAGCCCCCCGAGAATCATCAATAAAACCTGTTTACATATCCATCATTTTCCAGCTCTTTCTCCTTCTCTTTCTCTCTGTCTCTCTCTGCGCTGGCTTTATATCTCGGACGAGTGCTTATATCCCCTTGGCCTGTATCACCAATGGATCTCTTTTCAGGCTCTCCCTCGTCCCGAGGACCGCAGCTTAAATAATTAACCTAATTGTTTGTTGAGTCGCGCCATTCCAGTGGCTCTCCCGCGAGACTCTGCCTGTGACATTTACACGCGCGCTCACTCGCTCGCTCGCAACTTTTTATTATCGCGTTACACGCGAGCGTCGCTCTGCCTTTACAAAATGGATTAAAAGGTGGAGCAGCGCGATGGGGAATTTTGTGTGTCCATTCTGTAAAAGCACTTTCATACTTACTGCAGTATTTGTACATCGGCGTATAGCATTTCGTGCTCGCCTAGACTCCATGCACCAATACGTGAATTTGGTAAATGGGCGATATTACATTTTGATATCCTTCAAAAGTGCCTAAGCGAGTTTCCTGTTTTAAAGGTAGTTAGAAAATAAATCAAAAAGTTGTTTTTCATTTGTTATCGTATAAAGTTCGCGAAACAAAAAAGATTGCCCATTGCTAGAAGTAAGGCAATTGAGTTTGTAAAGTTCTAGGGCGGAGTGAAAATGTTTGACCGTTCCTTTTCAAGATGGAATACTCCACGTTTGCGGGAAGGGAGAGGGGAGGAGGTAGACTTATTCGTGGCTGAATATTGTTTTCAGTCTGGCCTCTCTCTCTCTCTCTCTCTCTCTCTCTCTCTCTCTCTCACTTTTCTCTCGCTCCATCTTGTTGTGCGCTTCAGCTCTTTTTCCCTGAGTTTCGTAATAAGAAATTCTTGGTGGTTATCGCGTTGAATATAAATGACGTGGTGCAGAGAGGCCAAGTTTCAGCGAAATTTTCAATAAATTCATAAGTACATTATGCCGTTATATTACGGGTATAGAGCCGCCGAATCGTGTATATTTCGCGAGCTGGAGGGTAGCTGCCTCGCGGCATGATTTTACACGGCTTGTAGAGCGTGACGAGCTATAAGCCAAACAAAATTGACGATGCATATTCTTAAACTTTGTATGCACTCGAGGTGTGCTGACAATTAATTGAGAACGTCGGCGCATAAGAGGCGCAGGCTTAATAAAATGTTTAGTACATTGGAAAATGGCACACGCCTGCGGGTATAGTTTTCCTAGACTGAAAATTGCTTTCCCAAGTATGAGTATGTGCTTCGTGAATCTTTTTATTTCTAGGTCAAACAATTTTTTTCAATTTAAAAACTGAACAATAGATTCAACAAAAGAAGGTATCAATTTGAATTTCGATCATTACATATGTCAATCGTAAGGTGATGATGATGATACCTTAACAAATCTGAAGATCAGGCATGTCATCAGTCGCAATGATGAAAAAAAAGGATTTTCCCCTCGATACGAGCCCGCAAATAAACTAAAAGGAGCGAGAAAGTCAGACGGGGTCAGGCGCGAGCGAGAGTTACCGGATGAAAAATTACCGAATCATAATGAGCGGTGGAGGACAAGCCGAGCGCGCAAAACTTCATTAAACCATTAAAGAATTACGAAAGGAGTAGGCGACGAAAAAGTCTCGCTCCACGGAATTAGGATTAAAAGTGGTCAAAAATTAAATTTTTATCTCGCGCTACGAGGAGGTGCGACAAGTGGCGGCGGTGGCGGCAGCCGTGAAAAAGCGAGAGAGAAGATCTGGCGACGAAGACGACGACGACTAGAGGGCGATGTAAGAAGGGCTGCCGCTGCTGCTGCTGCTGCTGCCTTCTTATACACGGGGGCCAGACGACGGTGGGTGGCGGTGCGGCACTGCAGGGACGCTTAATCTGCTGCCGGCGTTGCAATTTCTTCCCATTAGCGTGCGGGCGAGCGCGGTTCTCTCTCTCTCTCTCTCTCTCTGCTTCTCGCGATTAAATATTTGCATAATCTCGTGGCGGTGGAGAAGGAGAAGCCGAGCGGGGCGCTTGTTATATAATTCGGCGAGGCTTCTCTTCCTGGATACGCGTGTATGTGCAGCGCACAAGCCGAGAGAGAGAGAGAGAGGGAGATCCCAGGGCGCGAACATGCGGTTTTAGTTTCGCCGAATTTCAGGACGGGCGGCTATAACCCAACCCCTTACCTCTTTACCGCGCCCGGCGTAAATCAATGTCGCGGCTACTGAACTCGTAATCTGTGTGTGCTGATGCTGCTGCGCGAAACTGGCTTTCGAAGATTGTGCCAGAGCTGCGCTGCTTTCTTATACAAGCCTAAATTGATGCTAGTGTCTTGTTTTTTTAGAACGGGAGCTTGAGCTGTAATGACTGTTGAATAATGCTGTACAACTCTGCCAGCGATTACAGCGTTCGTGCAGTTTTGGAAGGGGTGAAAAGTTGCTCCTTCGGAATATATGTATTCAATTTGTACATAAATATTTTGGTTATCCGTAAAGAAAAACGTAATTTAAAAGACCGGCATAATACACTCTGAACTAATTTTATTAAGTCAAACTCGGAGATGGATTTTAATTTTTTTAAAATGATCTATTTACTCATTTTAAGTCATGGTATTACCTCAATTCTACGTATTGCCGACGTATAATGAATGTCTGTCGAAAATGCGTATCAAAACTAACTATAGTATATCAACATTTAGTGACAATCGATGCGGAATTGATAATGCAGTTACCTGCACATAATAAACATAATAACGGTTGTTGAAAGTTTTGAAATAAAAAAATATCACAGAAACAATAAAACCAGAGTAACTCTGTAAAGTCTATACGATTTATCGCAAAATTGAAAAATATTCGATTCAGTTGACAAAATAAAATAAAAGTCATGTATGTTCTATTAAACAATAGGATATATGTGTATCAATAGAGAAGTAAACCAGAGAATAAAATCAAACATTTTTCCATGCATCAAGTACAAAAACAAAAAAATAGTTTTGTCGCATTTTGTTATTTGTATAAAAACAATAGTTTTAAAGATATAAAAGTTTAAAATTTGTTGTTTTTTTTTATATGCACATACTTTAGTCTCTCCTTTCGACAAACTTTAATATCTGGTCCAATTAATCAAAAAATTATTTTTCTTTTTTATTAGATTACTTTATATAAAAAATCGTATACTATTTTAATTGCATTATCGAAACTGACACTTGCATGAATAGAAATTTTTATTAAAATCATTCTTCACATTTTCTTTTGCGAGTGATTTTGAGAGTGAGTCCTGTTTGACATCCATTGTAATCTAGCTCCTCAATGTAAGTACTTTATTACTATACATAAGCACAGTAATACAATTTATTCCATGCCCTTACGATAACTACCATAAGCTGTAAAAAGTAATACTATTTTTTTCTGATAAGTTTTCACGCATAAAGTTGAATACAATTTTGATAAAATATTTTTTAACAGCTTAAATTCAATTACGCTCCAAATGTAAGTACACTAAATAAGCGAGATTCAGAAGCAACCATCGCATATACAACACTTAACCGCACTACGCCATTTTAAAGACGAAAATTCCATGCTCGGTAATTAGAACGAGACTTGGCAGCGTCACCTCTCAATCGCTCGGAAAATAAAAGAAAAACACATGCAAAAGCCGCGCTCGAACGCGGCATTTAAATCAGGCAGTGAAACGGCACGAATGATCGTGTATAACCCATCTCCAAAAGCAGAAGCACACACTCACAGAGAGAGAGAGAGAGAGAGAGAGAGAGAGAGAGAGAGGCAGCTGTTCATGCGAGGATCGATGGCAACTTGAGAGCCACTGCTCGAGTAGCAGCTACTCCACTGTATAGAGTAGCAGCAGCAGCCGCCACCGCTGCTCAGCTCGCTATGAAATTGGTCGGGGAGCACTTTGACGCGCCGATGAGCTCCTATGGGCTGCCGCTGCTGCTGCGCTGCCGCGCTTTCAAAACTTCTCGTGCACATCTATATGGTGCAGGCGCGTGCCACGTCGCGGTGGCCCGACGCTTTCCGCCCTTCTCTCTCCTGTGTGTGTGTGTGTGTGTGTGTGTGTGTGTGTGTGCAGCGCACGCGAGAGCTCGACAGAGTTATATATATATATAGGGTGAGATTTCGAGAGGAGCTGCTATACTGCTGCTACTGCTGCTGTAACTACTCGACGCTTCTGCTGTGCACCGGAGCGTGGCACTTCGCGTAATGTTTACGCATATATCGTATACCAAACTCTGTGTATATACCAGATTGACAATCTCATTTTTTTTCGGCACTTTAACTTACGCTGTGCTGGAGCGCTGCGGTTACGCTTTTTTAATTAGCGGCAAGGTTTCGTTGTTGATAACATATAGGGATTTGACGTTTTTCATTGGACTGTATCTGGAACGGAAATTAAAAGCTGGGCCTAATCTTTGAACCAATATTGACTGGGTAAAGCAGATATTGGCTGAATGTAGATAAAAACGATAATGTCTTCCTATATAGATTGGCAATCTTTTCATATCAAAGCTGATTATTGCTATAGGATCGACGAATGAAATCATATTCGAGATTAATATTCACATTTTCATTTGTATAATTTTCTCATGTAAAATCTTCACCTACATATTGTTAACAGTAATTAGAGGAATGTTATATTTTGTTTTCATCACTTACGATCCAATTGGAGAAAAAAGCGATACCCCAATATAGCCGAGCATCGTGTCGTACGAGTTTAATATCCCCGTTACTTCCATATAAAAATTAATCTTGCGAGACGCTCAAAATTGCGACCTTAATTAGTCTAGAGGAAAAATAGCTATTATAAAAGTCAATCGCTAATGTCGGACATTTCTCGATGATTATAGGATAAGCATTACTGCAGTTGATGATATTTCTGTTTAACTATAGCATTACCGATTATTTCTCGCGATGATTTTAAGCACTTTGTTTTCCAACAATCTAGGTTTTGGTGCTTGAAATTAGAGTACTTTTATAAAAACGTTCGAAGCGTTGGCCATAGAATAAAAATTTAATTTATTCGTTTGTAACGATGATTCTCCATCAATTAATTACATCTCATCCATGAATGTATATTCTTAATAGTAGTATGGTTTAGTTTCTTAGTCTAGTTTTTATACAAAAATTACTCATCAATCGGCAGCTTTTACATTTTCAGTTTTACTCCCTAAAATCTTTGCTTATCTATTTCGAAAGCTTGCAGTGTAAAGGGAGATTCTGGAAGACGTAGACAGGTACATGGAGACATTCGAGCAACAGCTTGTGTCAAAGAACTAAGAATTTTCGACTGCATGGGCCGAGATAGATATATACAATTAACGCGAGAAAGAGAGCCTTTGCACTTTTGAGAGCTCGCCACATTTAAAGCGAACCTTCTTTCTCTCTCTCTCTCTGCATCTCCCTCTCTACTTCACTCGGCCTCCTTTTCTCGCTTTAAACTTCCATGCTGTTACGCTCAGATTATTCGGCTTATCTGGGCATCGCGGACTGTGATAACTACTTGGGAAAGCTTATCACACAGCACGTAGTGTACACGCCTTTCCTTTCTGTCGCTCGGATTCTATGCTGGAAACGAATGAAATTGCGGGACGTGCAGTACATTTGGCAGCTTTTTGCAAAAATTCTTTGAGAAGTACTGGCTCGTATAGAGATCGTTATAAAAGCTTAAATTAATGTAAAAATTAATAAGTGCTAAGGCTGAAGTTTCTCTAATAAATTATACGGTATAATAGTTTTTATATCCCTTAAAACTCGTAAACTGACCAATTAAATTAATGGTGTATCTTAACATATTTAAATGCGTGTAACATACTCTGGGCGATCAACGATGATTTTAATATACATAATGTTAACATTTCAAATGTACGTTTCCGCAACATAAATATTTATTTTAAATACACAACTTTGAATATTATCTGTAAGCTTATATCTACAGGAAATACTTTTGTGTTTAAGTTAAACAGAAAAATTCATTTTATTTGGCTGGCGCAGTACTTTCTAAACTAATTTCAATGTACACTTACTACAGCTTTTATAGAGAACACTAAACATTCTATGGTTCGCAGTAAAGTATATTTAGATAAAGGGTTCAGACATGCATAATCTATGCACAAGCAATACTTTTATTTGTAATATCTACTCATTCTCATTTTTCCACTCTTATAAAACTCATTCATCATATAATCGGTAATGGCTAGTGGCTGGTCATCAACTCGGCTAAATTTCTACCAGGGAAGTTATTGGCTTTTAATAAATATTGTTTTTTATTCTTCAATTTCGTAATGTTTATTATTATGCAACGCTAATCAATATTTCTCGTGTTCAATATCAAAATTACATCAGTACAGTCATATTTTATTATGTGCAATATTTTATTGTTATCAAATAAACAAATGACAATAAATTAACACAATAAGGTGATTCTTCAATTATGAATATAATAATATCTCCTGGGAAAATTGGAATCAGAGTTTTTAAATAATATTATTACTGATTCTTTTGTTCCACCTGATAAATATTCATTTATATCGTCGTAATATATCTCTATTTAATAAGCGAACAAACGTTTAACTGGTGAAATTGTTATTTTCCGACAATAATAGGATTGAAAATTATGTCAATCGGTAAGCTCACTTTCTGCTTCATAAAATTATGATCAAAAGCTTCCAGACCGATTATTTCTGTTGCTACGAGCTTTATTTTATCTTCTGCGCTAAAACTTTTAAAGGGACATTGTTAAAGCTTATATTCTCGAACAAATGAATGAAATTTTGCTTAAATTAAATGTTTATTCTATCTAACTCATATTTTTCTCATTGGGTGCATTTAAGGCTAACAATAATTCTAATCGATTGTTACACGTTCCGAAGTACGCTAATAGAGTCAACACTAATTAAAATAACTAATTTACGCAATAAATATTTTATAAGTGTATAAATTAAAAAGAAGCGCTGAGTGAAATATCGTCAATGAAATCGAGGTAAAAATACGGAGAATGACAGAAATCTCTTTTTAAACTCGTGTGGAAGTGGAGAGCGAGTTTGTCAGTCTGAAAAAGAGCTAAAAACCATAAATTCACGTCAAGGACCATCCTTCATTTTTCACGCAAAGTGTTCTTAACGCCCTCTTTCCCTGCTTTAATACGCAGCGATTACCCGTGATGCAAAAGCTCGCCCACGCGCGTAGCTCTTTGAGAGTTTATAACGAGTAGAGCACAGAATAATGACCTAAGGCACACAGAAGCCAAATGCAGCCCGTTTTTTTTTGTCCGCTTATTATTTACGACTTTTTAGATTTCACGGCTTTATACAAATGCGTTCAAATTGCCCGGCTATCGCAATTAGTGCTTTCACATCGTTAGCCAGATATATATCTGGGTAAATCGTTAGAGAGCAGATACAGTACTCTGTTTGTGCGAATCGAGAAATTCAGTAGCATCTCCGGAAATCTGTAAAAAAAATATTTCAGAGTTTCACATCTAAAATTCGTTCGACGGGTTATCTTCGGTCCCGGCAACGTTTGACCGCGTGTATACCTTTTATAATGAAGATGAAAGAACGATATCTGCCGAAGTCAATAGCCTTATATCCGATGCAAAAAGCTGCTGCCGCCGCCGCCGCAAGCGCCTCTTTACTCTTTTGTCGCATGGCTATACGCATATACTCATTTGCGCGCGGGTTCGCGACTCAAAGACAGGCAGTGACGCAAGCACAGCCGATGTCCGGGCGCTCAGCCGCGAATCAATTATCCTGGATTATTCGACGGGCAAGAGAGAGAGAGAGAGAGAGAGAGAGAGAGAGATAGAGAAAGAGAGCTGATCATCATCGGGATCGCAAGCAGGCCCCGAGACACACGGGCTATATATACGCGCGTATACCTTTGAGAGATCATATTTACCGCAGGCTATTCATGCAGCGAAGCCTGTGTGACGTGACGCGCCCGGCTAGTCCGCTCTCATCCGCTGTAACGAGTTGGCTGTGCTGCTGGTGCTGCTGTTGCCGTCGCTATACAGACAGAGCTATACGCGTTTGTACTGTGTCGAGGACTGAGCTGGGCCGGGGATTCGAATATATGTATACGTGTAGCGCATCATTCGTGGCTGGTAAAAAAATTCGTGTTTCATATCCATCCGATGAGTTTGTAGAGCTTGGCGGTATCCGTTTTGTTGAGGGCACAACTGCGTATGCTACCTAAAGCTGAACAACGCGAAAATTATCTCGTGTAAATTAGTGACTATTCACTATTTGCTCTTATGAGCCAACAGCGGATTCTTTCAACTATTAAATAGCGAATAGTCAAGGATTTGCAGCGAGCTTACGTTGATTTAGGTTTGACGAGGGCATAGCTATATTGGTTATTGTTAAACTTTAAATTCAAATTACTTTTGAATTGTTCCAACTCTATGTAACGTTCTCTAGTTTATAAAAATTTACTTAGCAAGTAATATGTGAAAGTTTATAAACGTTGAAATATTTGTGTATGATTACGCTGAAATCTTAGAGCTCAACTGACAACTAAAGTACTAAATAATAAATGTATTATTAAGTACTCCAGTAAGCTAGACTGGGTCAATTTTATGCGTGATTACTTATTTAGAGCAACTTAAGAGGGATTGAATGTTTATTTGTATTATATAGAGGTCAGTTTTCTATGTTTTTAATAAATTTTCAAATTCGAGGAATTAATTAACATTTTTATTGCATTGAATAATATGGATAATGTATTATCCAATGACCATCACCATTACCTCGCTCTCACCTTCTACCAAACAAACTTTAAAAGCAGGCATTTTACATTTGCAAATTATCAAGTCGAAAATACTCGTGATCCTTATTCTCGAAAGTAAAAATTTTATCCAATAAATCGCTTCTATAGCGTCTACTTGTACGAGTGCATTCGCGAGTCTTCTTATATTCTTACAGATCCTCTCCCTCTTTCTCTTCTCTACCTCTCTGTCCCTCTGTCTTCCCCTTCGTACTTTCCTTTTGTCCTTAAAGCCATAGCCATATACAGTTGGTGAATAGCAAGACGGAATGTCGCCTCGCGAGAGAGAGAAAAGGACTGTTATTCCGCGGCGGCATACATAGACTATCGTTTATACTGCTTGCGGCTCACCCTTTTTTTCCCCGTGAATAGCTTTTATTTGCCTCGCATTAAGTAAGTTTTACATCTCGCCCGCTTTAGACTTTCAATATATTCACGATACGAGCCACTTTCTCTCTCCTTTTACGCATATATAACCCCTTTATATATATACGCGCCCCGCGGAGGAAAAAAAATTGCATCGTTAACGCGCCGCGACGGTGTACCTATATGTGTTCCTTGTCCGAAAAAGGAGAAAGGGAGAGAGAGGAGGAAATAAAAGAAAGCGAGTAAATCACGTTTTCCTTTCTACGACTGTCATTCCGCGGACTATTATTACCGAGACCCGAAAGCTTTAACTGTCTTTTATTTCTCTAGACGCCCGCGAATGCGCTATTATAACGTTGGAAAACCGCGAGATTGAGTCTCCGGAGAAACGAAAAATTTAAGCGCTACCATTGTATAAGTCGCGCTGCTAAAATGGTAACTTTAAAATGTCGGTATGAAAATTCAGGAGGGTTGACGTCGTGTGAATTGAAATTGACGAGCTGTTATAGTTGCCATGAAAATATTCAGAAATGATAATTTTCTACATGGAATGTACCTTCGCGTATCGGTTTGACACACTTCGTACAAAACGTAAGTCACATTGCCCAAAACGACCCCTGATACAGTATTGATTGTTCAAACATTCACATTCGCACTTGCGTTGGGTCACTTATTATGATTTAACCGAGATCAATCAACGTCAATCCATTCCACTATGTCAAACTCGGCGATAAATTTTGGTTATTCAGAAGATCGATGCCACTTTTCCAATAATTAATAAGCCGCATACTCGTAGGGTGATGTGGTGAGATGTTTCATGTGTATAGCGAAAGGACGTCGTCGAAAATGTATAAGAAAGAATACGTCCGTCGTGACCTCTCGCCATGTCAGCTAAAACCTTTAAGGGACTGCGTAGTATATATATTATATTAGAGCCTCGAGGGTGTAGCAAGATGTTACCGAAGTGCGCGTAGGCAGCCATCCGCGCCGTTGTTTACACTATCGGTCCCGCAGTCCTGCGCCAAGCGCCGCAATCCTCCGAGCTATAAGGGGACGCGACCATCTTGCCTAGGGTAAATAAATGATGTACATTCTGTGCTGCGCTAGATATTATTGCTTATGAGCAAAATTATTTATTGGTATAGAGAAGCTGTTATTATTAAATGTAAGGTAAAATAGCGAGAAATGCAAGTACTGAATATTTTATTTGATATAGTTCAGATCATTCTCGAAGATTTTGTTTTTGAAGGTTTACAGCGAAGGTCCTTTAGGTGAAAAATTGTTATGTACATGGAAAATGACGCATATTTGAGAAAGATGAAGTTTGTCCACTTTTGGTATAAAAAGTTTTTAGAATAGATTATTCCCCCTAAACTTTTTTTTTTAACTTATTTGGGTTAGCTTCAAAAAGGAAAATCCTATAACGTGAGATTAACATAAAAGCATTTCTGTGTTGACCCTAAGCATCACACTATATTGATCAAGTTTAATGTTACAGTGGATAAAAATACTAAATTATTTGAAACGCTCTTTAACCTTAAAATCAACTTTATTAAAACAATTGTGTAATCTATTTACAGGCAGTGTGATAAGTGTAATAAAAGATGCAGCTTAATTTTATTCGAAAAGGAAATTTATTGTTAGTTGTTGTAAAATCCGACATTTTATTATAAAATTCCTGCTTTTCAAAACTGTCAAAATATTCCAGATTTTAAATGCTACGTAAAATTTAAATAAAGTGCGTTATTCTCTCAGAGTATTAATTTCGAGCTCATGTTTTTCTTGGACTTCGTAAATAGTCATATTGTAAATTTTTGAATAATAAAAGCACACTAGAGCAAACATAAATAGTAACATACTCTCTGTAAAGTTCGATTCCCTTTAACGCTCGAAAATAAAACGATCGCTGAAAATATAGTATTATAAACGCGTTTCACTTTAAAAAATAGCGTATTTTTACGTTATATCAATATACCAAACATAACTGCCATGATCACTTTTCAAAATCCCTTTGCACCGAAATATAAATAAACATATGAAAATAAATCCGTGTATATTTCGAACACTTATAATCTGCTTACTGCTCGCAGTGCTGAAGGCCGTATAATAAAAAATCCCGGATAGAGGAACACGGCGCGGAAAGTATAAGGTGAAACGAATCCGAAAGATCGTGTCGTTGCAAATCGGCCGGCTCACGATTCGCGTGTGAAAAGCGCCGGAGGAGTCGGAGGGGGAGTAGCGAAGAGGGCAGAGAAGCGGGATCCAACGGAACGATAAGGCGCGTGCCTAGAACGAGATTTGAAAGCGAGCATAAAATCCGAAAATCCGTAAAATCCGTCCGATTTCGCCCGGGGGCATTCTGTGCAGGCAGGGAGTGTGCGCCGGCCTGGGAGCGGGCGCGTATAACCAAAAGCGACGTCGCGCTTAGAAACTGGTAGGGAAGTCGCGCACGCACACGCGAGAGAAACTCACTCGACGTTTAACACCCCTGCCCAGCTTCCTCTGAACATTCTGGCCGGGTAATCTCTATCCCCCCGACGTCTAAGCCGGCCCAAGCCTCAGGTTAACCAACATCCTGCGCGAATAGAAACATATAGAGACGAGAGAGAGAGAGAGAGAGAGAGAGGGAGTAAGGATAGTTTTCCTTCATTCCACCTTTAAACTGGCTACAATTTTTAATTATACTTTCAACTTTTATTTGTTGCTAAGATTAATTTTAATGAAATAAACATTTCAGTAAAATAAAATAATTCCTAAATAGGCCATTTTACGTTAATAAATTGAATTATATTGATTGCAAACTGTACGTCACATTGAATTTTACAAACGGAAAACAGTACGAAAAATCGGCTTTAATGGCTATGATATCAAAAAAAGTGTCGCCACATAGACGTAGGATTATGTCCTTGTGACAAAAAATAATTTTTACATCGGATTAAATTATGAACGCATATTTCAATGTACGAATGCAAAGTACTTTAATTTAAAATATATATTCAAAATTGAAACCTTTATTCAATATAACTATACGAAATCCCATGCTGTAAAATCTCTTATGTACAGTTTTAACGGTAGAAAGAAGATATTGCTTACATAAAAACGGATCAATAGTATAATAAGGTTTTCGTCTGCCGTACTAACAGAAGCTACATTATTATACAATATTCCACCATGTTTTTGTTGATCTTCATACTATCAAGACAGTTTTGTTTTATGCGCCAAAAATCATCTATTTTAAATATATTTTTTTAAATTTTGAAAGCAGTTAAAACCGTTTTCAAAATTTTCGCACAGAATAAAACTTACTTTTATTAGTTCAAAAATTAGTTTTAAAATTTTCAAAAAGAGCAAAGTTTATGGTTTTCACCCAGCTGGAGTTTAATCAGGAAAGAATCGAGTTTCTGGATAAGAAACCCGAAGGAAATAAAAGTCGATGCATGATCGGTAATAGGTATTCATATCGGAACTTTGAAAATTAGAAGAACTACTTGAAAAAGAAAAATAGGAGAGCGCAGGCAGGCAGGCAGACGGGACAAGGCAATCTCGGGGCAAAAGATTGACCGCGTACTGAGCAGAGAATTTTTTTCGGGATGAAGATCCGCTCGGAGATTATCGCTGAGGGTCCGTTATTGCCTCCATCCTCGGTCTCGCGTTCAATTCGCCCGTAGCCCCCAGCCACCGTAGCGCGTCAGGTCACGTGTAAGGGAAACCTTATTCATAATCCAGCGGAAGTAGACTCGTACGTGGTTGCATGAAGGCTCAATTAAGGCGCGCGCTCGCGGATAAAGCGTTTGCGGCCTTTTCCACGAGGATATTACGTACAAAGTGCATCTACCCCTCCCCCTCCCTTTCCTCCCCCCGGGGGCCTCTGCGCGCGGACCTGGAAAGTGGCGTGTATCCGCAACGATGAGTCGGGAAACTAAAGGAACGAAAACCAAGTTCTGGTGAGGGGAACGGAGGGAGGATGGGGGGGGGGG
>UELV01007076.1:19265-53244 GCA_900490015.1 Megastigmus stigmatizans | reverse complement strand
CTGTTAAGTGTGTGTGTATATATGTATAATAATGATAGCTAAAGACTGATGTTTGTAATATTGATTCTGACTGTGATATATTCTATTGTATATATTGACCATGGAAGTATTGTACTATTCTTGTAATTGTATTATTATTTTTTGTTCTTGGAACGGAATAAAGTGCTATCTATCTATCTATCTATCTCTCTCTCTCTCACTCTGCTTCTCTCGATGATCCATTAATCAACCAACGCTCCGTTGAATGTTACTTTTCTCTCGCTCGCTCTTTCTCTTTCTTTCTCATGATAAGCTCGCTTTATCTCTCTCTCTCTCTCTTTCTCTTTCTCTCTTTCTCTCTCTCTTTCTTGCTTTTGTTCACTCGCTGGGGAATACGATTTAATTTTTTCCCGCGTGTTTTTCCTTTTTCTGGATCGGCTGCTTTAAAATGGAGGCTTTCGGTCTCTTTTTTCTTCCCTTCCTTCTTTTTCCCTTCTATTTTTCGGCGCTCGCTGTTTTTGTTGATAATGAGTTTGAAGGAATGCGTGCCATCGGGGAGCTCGAAAATCTTGTCGACGCGTCAATGAAGTTTCTGTACGTATGGTTGCAGGTATCTCGTTACATAATCGATGTTCGCACCATATTCTGTCTCTTAATAAATACATGCGAAATATCATCGGCTAACGATAATACTTCGATCTGGACAAAGAAGCTTTATTTAACAAACTGTCGACCTGCAATCACACAAAAAATTCAAAAAAAGCTCCGTAGGTAAAAAACCACATAATCTTAAGCACCCATATAACCTGCATCAGTCTGTATAGTACAATGAGTTTTACACTTTTTATCAGCAACTCCTGGCCCTCGACTTAATTCACGCGCTTTTCTTTCTGCGCCTTCAACTCGATCAACCGCACCGATAAGCTTCGCCGTAATAACCAACGCCTCGGGCGTAAAAGCTGAGTAGCTCCGTTCTCCTCTTTTTTTTTATTTATCAAACGACCGCGAATTATGACGCTCCATTCCTCATTATTTTTTACCAGGTGCTATGCGCTTGGTGCAATGCGGCAATGCGATATAATACGTGCATGTGCATGCAGGGCTGATAAGTGCACGCGAACGCGATAACCGATATCAGGGCTTTCACACATCCGGCCTCTGTCAAAGTAACTTATTGTTAGAAATAAAGCTCATTTCGCTAGGATGAAAATTTCTCTAAAAGAATCCCATGCTATGCGTGAAATATAGCAGTGTTTTTTAGTTCAGAAATACAAAACAACGTAAACAAGCTAATCGTTTATTCTATATAGTAAAGAGATGCCGATCTAAGCCCCTAAATACCAATGATAGCTCCTAATGTCGCACGACGCGCTCAATTCACGCTCAACTTTTACGCTATAGCGAGCAGTGCCAACGCGGAAATAGACGAGTACCAGGCAAAACAAAAGCGAGGAAAGTTTCATTATAAGTACTGCATTAAAAAGCCTTTCTTTATATACAACACACATATATAGACGCACACATCGAGAGGCGGACGCGCGCATTACATTGTCTTTCCGGTACGATGCGCACGCGATACCGATCTGGAAAATAAAGTTCGCCTATCTCTGTCGTAAGCGGCGCTGTGCCGTAGAATTTAAAGAGCGAGCCGCGCTACATTCTTTATAAGCCGAATCGCGATTAGTGTACAAGAAACTATACCCAAAACAGTGGAAAGAAGAATTGTTGAACAATGATTAAAAAGGAATTCATATGTTGTTCGAACCAATAAATCTCATTAAATTGGAAATTCTGAAAAAAAAAAAACAAATACCTGATTTTCTACTGCAGCTTAAAAGATAATATAATGTAATCAAAAGGCAACTGATTATCCGAAATGGAAAGATTCATGTAAAGCCGCGTTCCATAATTCACTGCAGATAGCGGCAATAGTCGAGTTCGCAAGCGCGCAAAGCACAAGTGAAATCGCTCGCGCAGCCGCATATCCGTACTGTTCGACGATTGGCCAGAGGTGAAACCAACCCTCCGAGAGAGAGAGAGAGAGAGAGAGAGAGAGAGAGAGAGCCCCGAAAAAGAGCCGCGGAATAATCGAAAGGCGGCCGTGCTACGCATGCGTGCACAGTACAGCCCCTCTCGACAGCATCTGCCGCCACGTGCGCCCGGATAAGGCTCTCCTGGCACCTATTTTCCAACTTTTTTAATTGTTTGTTTGCTTTTTTTCGTTTTTCTTTGTGTGGGGAAGGTGCGGGCGATGCCTAGCATATGTCGCTGCTCGGAAAGTTTCGTTTCTAGTATTTTCAGTTGATCGGTCGAGGCTCTTTGACTTCCGGGTGGTGCGAATCGAGGGCTTGTAATCGCGAGATGAGCTGCTTTATGCCAGACCTTCTCCTGTGCACGTATATTTTTATAATCGCAGAAATCATGTAATAGTTGTTTTCAAGCATAATGAGCATAGCGAACAATATAAAAGTCCCGCTTCTTCGCGGTGAAGAAAAAGGCGAAAAAAAATCGAGGCGAAACAATCGTAGGCAACGAGCGTCAAAACAATATTACACGAGCTTGTAATCGGCTTCGGAGAAACTCGGGGATCGCTTTCCAAGTCCACGAAGCAGCGATCGCCGATATAATACCGCCGCGGCCCGCGCATATACACTCAGCACTAGCGGGATTTCGCAAGCTCGGCTGATCGCGACGACACGCGCGCGCGGAGACAGAAGAAGCACGCGCACCGGCGGATGGGCGCAACGACGCAATAGCAGCGCCATTGTTTTGCAACGCGCGCGATTCCTATCGATCGTTTTGCATCGTGTACAGTTGCGTTTGTCCGCGGGACTTTTTCCTTTTGCTTGCGCGCAACACTTGTTTTGACGGGGGATGTCTTTTGGCATTTTCGATTGAGTTTCGCGATCTAACGCGCGCCAAGGGCCAGTGCTGCGCTTCACCTTCGATTCAAATGACAGCTCTTGCTAGATGAAATATTAGACTAGAATTGGAAAAACTGTTATTCGATAATATAACATTTTTGTAAAATCGAATGTACAAAAATCAGGTTTATAAAGTATCGCGAGTGATTGATTCAGCGCCGCGCGAGTACGAGAGCACAGCGTGGAGGAAACGAGGGAGAATTCGAGCAAAGTACAATTTTAGCACAGTGGCATAGCCGCCGAAAAAGGAACAATCGATCCCCGCGCAACAATTCGCTGCCGGAAGAAAAAAAAAAAAGAAGGAGCGAAATGTGGAGCGCCGGCGCGGGGCGGCCACGTAAGGGAAAAATTACGGCGGATAGGGCCAGCGATTCACTACCGCTTAACGTCCTGTTAATTTCCGGCTCGATTAGTCACGACGAGTGCGAGGGTCGCGCGAGTCGGCGTCATCGATGGAAAAAAAGGAGGAGAGCAAGAGAAATAACAATATCCGCCACCGTGACCAATATGCCATCCGCACGCGGCTGAATAAATTTGTGAAAATGAATGCGGATATATTGGGTGAAGCATTTCCGGACCTTCTTTCTCGCCAGATATTTTTTTTATCCTTGAAAATACTATGTTTATTGTACATTTGAGTTTTTTCCCTTTACAAAAATCTTACTGAAAAAGTGCGAAAAGCAAAAGACACTCGAAAATGTTAAAGCTACGCCTGCACGCGCGTAAATCCCGCGGCGAGCCGTTGCTCCGCGCACCGGGGAATCAATATTTTCATCCCCCGGCGCGTTTTCCGCCATTTTACTCGAGCCATTGTCGCGAAATCCGCGATTCCCTCGGGTATGACCTCCTCGACGTTTCTGTATGTATACTATACAATATATGCGCGTGCAGCTGCCCGATTTTTTTCTTCCATTCTTCCGATCTTTCCCGCAGTGTACTCGGTATTTGCTTGCGCTGAGGAAACTCTGGGGAATAGGCTAATGTCCTGCACGTCGATGAGTTTTTGAAAATCATCGTGTAAAAATCTGATACCTATGTGCCTAAGCTTCTCTTGTTTGCAGCAATTTTTATTTAAACCTTGTATTTGGAAGATGCGCAGCTGTATGTGCATAGGAGTCTTATCGCGATTTGGGGTATTGAAAAATTATTCTTCTCCTTTTTTAAAAAGTATTTCATTGTGACGATTTAACTAAACTTATACATGTATAAACAGGACCTAAATGCTATAGCATGTTACCTACAAGGTTTTCCTAATAAAAGCACAGTGAATCTCGCCAGATAAACTTAAAAAAAGCAAGAAAACAAACAGCTTTAATTTAGAAAAAAACTGAGTACGCAACGAAGCCAGGCGAACAAGAGCGCGAGAGAGAAGAAAAACAGGCGTCAGCCGCCATTCGAAATCGATAGCGACTCATTCCTCATTCGATTCCCTCACCCTCGAAAAAAAGGACAGAAACTCGGAAAATAAACCAGGAACGAGAGAGACAAAAAAAATGCTTCTCTCTCGCTTTCTCTCTCTTGGCACTCGGTGTACACAGAGTGTATAATACGTATGCGTGTGTATACGCGTGCAACGAGCCGCGATATGAGTAATGGTGCGTGCGCGACGTTCCTCGCTGGTTGCCGGCAGCCACGGGGAGGGTGTGTAACCGGGGAGAGGGGAGGGGAGGCGAGGGGGGGAGGATAGGGGGGTTTGGTTTCTGGCGAGTCATGCCCCCGGAGTTTCATCCCTCGAGGGGGTTTACAACGCCTCCCACCCTCTTTTTCAAACTCCGGCTCTCGCTCGTGTTCGTGTGTGTGTGTCTGCGTACGCACATTAATAAAAGAGCAAGAGAGGGTCTGTCTCTCTCTAGCTCGCTCGCTCGCTTGCTCGCTTCTTTTTTTCATTAATAAAAGTCTCTTCATTTTTACTGCTCCACGGGCTCGAGCTTTTGGGCTTTTTCTTCCACACGCTCTCTTTCTCTCTTTCTCTCTCTCTCACTCGTAGACTTCACTGGAGAGAAATGAGAGTTTGGCAGCTGGAGTTTTTCTTCGGCTGCTGCTTCCTCGAGGAAAGGGAGAGACGTTTTGGGCCAAAGGAAATTTAATGGCTTTCGTCTGTAGTATTAATATTTTTCGGCGCTGTTTACTAGATAATTTTCTCTCTCTCTCTCTCTCTCTCTCCCTCTCTCTCTCTAGTTTTTTATGCTTTTAGGTGTATAGAATTTGCTAGGTAATAACTCTGAAATATTCTTGGCAGTGCATATGAAAAAATTAGGCTTATAACGATCGATGAGAAGATGTTTAACATAGACAAAATTCTATGAATATAAGGAATATAATTCTGTAATTAAGCGTTGAAAGCTTATCTCTAAAAAGTTATAAAAGTTAATTTAGTTCAACATCGAACAATATTCCGCCGTAAGGAATGAA
The DNA here is from genome assembly GCA_900490015.1 of Megastigmus stigmatizans. Lineage (NCBI taxonomy): Eukaryota > Metazoa > Arthropoda > Insecta > Hymenoptera > Megastigmidae > Megastigmus > Megastigmus stigmatizans. The sequence goes on along the minus strand of UELV01007076.1, from coordinate 47,929 downwards.
TTGATAATCGGTTCGCCGCTGCTATCGATAAAATTCAATGCCTGCCCTCACGCTGATTTAAAAGACCATCAATCTCCATCCAGCGTAAATAATCAAAAAACTCAAAATCGCAATCGGAAAAGTCCAGCCGCGAAAGGACATTTCAATTTCCTGTCCCCCTCGTAAGCGAAATTAAAACATTATAACAACATGAATTTCGTATTAGGCCAATAGTGGCCCGATACTCGAGCCCCGAGAAATCTGTGAATAATCGTTGTAGCTCGGGTCGTTTATTGCTATTGTCAGCGCTCGATGAAAAATTAACCTCACGCACCTTTTGCCTTTTGCCTACTCTTTGACTTCTTTTCTTTTCATCTCTTTTTTGTTGTAATCTTCCGCGAAAATCTCCGCGAGGCGTACAATGAAATTTTTCGCTCCCCCTTTTTACCTGCGCCTCAAGCTTTTTCGTCAAATCATCTTCTGGCTCGTATAGTCGTATACTGGCGCACGAGCGAGCCTCGGAGGCGTTGGCTTCGGGCCTGAAATTTTTCTTGAGCCGCGGAGCTTGTGATGTTGGATTTCGACTGCGTATACATAATATACCGTTGAAAAATTTTTGAAACGGGTATAGCCCAGCCTCTGTAATGCTGCCGGTACTACAATGCTACAATGTTGCGTCGAGCTTTTGACACCCATGTGCCGCCATATGTTACAATGTTACTTATGCTCTATACCTTTCCGAAAATCCATTTCAGAACTGAGTATTTTAGTAATATCAGAATTAGTAAAGCAAAAAAAAATTGATTGTTTGAAAACGTAGAAAAAGTTCTTTTGAAGGTAAATATTTGTTATTAGTATCGAAACCACTGAAACAGTCTGCAAGCTCCATTATTCTCTAGTTCGTATGTAAAAATAGTTAAGTATTATATTACACAATAATTCCTTTGATTATAAAAATTGATTCGTTAGTAAAGTAATTGGGATATCGATTTCACAGCCTGCATAATATAGAAGCGCAATAAAATAATAACGCATTGAAAATGTAAATGAGATATATCAGTTACGGCTTGTATCTTACCTAGTCATTGTGTATGTATAATTACCTCGAAGACCTGTCAATGAGATACCCCATTGAAAACAATCACTCGCGATGAAAAACTCTTCTTATCTCTAATTAACGGTGTGGGTTGTACGAAACGATCTCTGAAACAATCATTAGAAAGTCTTGGACCAATTTATTTAAGACATAATATTATTACCAAATGCACATCCGCGCACCTACCGCAATCTTCGATTTTGATAAAAATGTTTGATCTGTGAAACCAGTAACCTACTCATCAACAGCCTCCGCGGCAACAAAAGACAGTGTTATTTAACCGCTTTGAACAATCCGAGAAATGCGAGAGAGAAAGAGGAGCAATAATTCTTTGAATAGTTCTTCTGGAAAAAAAAATCAAGTGGCAAGAATTGAGAGACGTTGAAGGGCTGAAGCGATGCAAAGAGCGTAGGAAAGGGCACAGCGGCCGTGTAGAATCCTGTTGATTTAGGATAGATAGGTATCAGAAGTGGTTGGTGCAGAAGTCGGCCTGTCAACTCAAGCACCATTAGCCCCTCTTTACACAACCACTTCTCTCTCTCTTTCTCTCTCTCTCACTCGCTCTCTCAGCAACTCGTATATAGCCTGCTTTGAGCTACCAACCTGTCATTATGTTAGCCTCTTTGCGATTTACGTGTCTTACCTTCGCTTCTGGTCTCCGTCCCTCTTTTTTTCATCTTCCTCTATTTTCTGCCTCTATTAAAAACTTGGATGAATTAAATTACCGTTAAATTCGATGACATAATCGTGCTGCTCTTTTTATGACCTTTCAGACCAAGAATGAAAATTGAGCGAAAATTAGATTTTTTATAACCATTGAATTAGCGTTCCACTTATTGGTCGTACATCAATGCTTTGCTCAGATATTAGACATAGTAATTGGATTATTGTTGATTGAAATTAATTGCAATTCATTAAAAAAACTGAACAAACTCCATTCGAAGAAAATTATATTTCTCGGATAGACCGACCGAAGGAGAAAAGCAAACAATGAGAACTTGTCTTTCTCACGCGTGAACAAGCAGGCAAACAAGCTGAAAAATAAATATATGCATATATATGTTATATGAATCGAGAGAATGAAAGAGAAAGATAGAGAGAGAGAGAGACGTTAGCGCGAAAAGGACTCTGCAGTGCTCTCGAGGTCTGGCTGAAAGTGTCCTGTGACTTCGAGGAGTGGCCGAGAGGTGTAGAGCAGCAGACGAGGTAAGGTAAAAAAAAACGAATCGAGAGCCGCGAGCGCGAGCCGAACAGCGGGGACCGACCTCCATCGAGAGTTTACAGGGCAAGAACAATGGCGAGACGAAACAGGAACGAGACGGAGAAATAGAGAGGAGGAGAGTTCATAGAGGATAACCGGGTCACGGAATCCTCGGCGCGGTTCTAGTGCTCTATGGATCGACATCGTGTACAGCTCAGAATATTGTGGGCTTATTAAATGCTACTACGTCTATTTACTCTGTGCGCAGACTCGCTGCATACAGAATAATACTTTTTTTTAGGTAAATTAGCGAAAAGTAAGCGTGCCAATGTTAGATCAATGCTGGTATACCGCACGCAATTAATCGTAAAATGTACTCTAGTTCAAAATATAAAGACTAAAGGATCTTGTGCACAAAATACATGCACAAAAGTAGCTCGAAAGCGAAAAGCCGAAAGAAAAACAACATTCGACTATGAAGAAATCCCCCCGAAGTGTGTTTTATCTAAAGCAGCGATCCACACTGATCTCTTGTACCAGCCAGAAAAGCCCATAAACATGCCGAGGCGCTAAACCCCAGAGGCGCGACTTTTCCCCCCATCATCGAGTATTGCCTCGCTAAAACTCTTGGGCCGGCATCAGCTCTCCTGCAGTATGCCTTAAGATAAAGCAGCCTCGTCGGAGATGAAAATCTAGCGTCGTCCTCGTAAAATCCGCACTTAGCCCGGCTACGGAGATCGACTCGAGACAGAGAGAGAGAGAGAGAGAGAGAGAGAGAGAGAGAGAGAGAGACTGCGGTGCAGTTGGATCATCCCGGAGCAGATGGTATCTGATGGTGCGCATGCGCCGCCGAGGCCTGCAGCTGGCCAGATATCTTTTACCGGCTGCACGCAAAATGCAGCGAGCGCAACGTGAATTGATGGTGCTTTTGCGGCACCCGCGAGTGCCTCTCTTTTCGCACGAGCGCAAATTTATATGACTTACAAAGAGCTTGGGTACAATCCGCGCAAAGATGCGGCTCAGCTGAGACTACGGTTGACGGGCGAAAGTGGAATGTGCCGCTAGATTAGTATTGCAACGACGCTGCCGCAGCTCTTTGGCTTTTCCGCGTGAGACTTTCGGCACCTAGCGAGTAGGGAAAGCTTGTGAAAATTCGTAGATGCGATAAGATGTTGAAGAAGCGGAATAGCCATCGATTTATTCGATGGCTGCGAAAAAGCTCTAGTTTTCAGTACTGCAGTGCAGTCTTTGAGCAAAATGTTAACAATTTGAACTATATAAGCAAACAATATTTTCAGAATTTTCGTTCCGCACTTGGCTCACGGTAAAATAATAAACCAATTTTGTAATGGAAATTTTTGCCCCTCTCAAAAGTAAGATCGATCCTAAATCAACAAACTTTTCACAAAACAAACGGCCTCTCGCTTCTATAGCCGACTGTACTCTGCAGCCTGCACCCGTGGTAATATCCTGCAGCTCGCTGAAAAAGCCACGCTGAAACAATGCGAAAGAAGGCATTTTAAACGAAGCCGTTGAGAGCCGAGGCGAAAAACGATAAATTGTCGGCCTTATCGAGCAAAGTCCTAAGCTGCTCTCGGCTCGCGCGTCGTAAACTCGGCGTGGATTGTCAGTCGATCGCCGCCGACGCGCCGCCCTGCAGCAGCAGCAAAACTACGCTACACTGCTTATACGCGAGCTGAGAGGTTAGAAAATGCGAGCCACGCTGCTGCTGCTGCTCCTACTGCTGATGAGTAATCTTTGCATGCCTTCGGACGCGCTTAGATTTGATGCTTTTTAAAAGGGCCGTCTTCGCGGCGTCTAGCACGTCGTATTTCGCGCGGCACCGGCTCGCGCCGTCTGCACGGCTACGCCTCGACGTACACGTCCGTTAATGGAATTTCGTGAATTAAGGTCTTAAAGTGGAGGACGGATTGCGATGAATCTTGGGAATCGATCGCCGCCCGCAAGTTGCGATCCTCGGCGGCCAAGAATTTTAACCAACTGTAGCGATTTGAATCATCGCGGCGAATATAGTATTTGAAATGGCTTTCGAAGCGTGAATGATCTACGATGCTAAAAATATCTCAACACTCGAAATTACGTCACTGCTATAATCAAATTTTACTTTAAACGACTTTATGACCATATCTTGCTTTATTTTTTTAGTTTAAATAAAAAATTTGGAAAATTTAAAAATACCAAGTACAAAATTCAAAATACCAAATTTAAATCCCAACGTATATCCACATTAGGTTCACTACAAAACTGTCGTCGCACTAGCACAACGTACCAAGAATCACATCACTGTAAGAAAAATCTCCTCGAAACCTAAGAAACGCACCATTCGAGGCCGAGAATCTCAGCGAACTGCACTTGTAGCCGGTGAACTGGTCACGAATCAGCCGAGAGGCACATCACCGACTAAGCCTCGCAGTCCCGGAGGCTCGCGCCAATCCGCCTAATACACGCACCACGCGGCAAAAGTCGCGCGATCAGCGTTATTCTCCAAACCGAAAAAAAAAGAAATAGAAGAAGCGAGCGAGAGAGAGAGAGAGAGAGAGAAATCCACCCTCTAAGCATGACTGGTATACGGTGCTCGCGTCGAAAAGTTGCAAGCCAAACCGTGGCGTAAAGTCATAGTATGAGCTGGCAACTATATAAGCTTCATTGACGGCGCGCGGGGCTCTGTGCTGCTCTCGAAACGGTATATACCTAGTGTAGTGGCTGCGAGCTCGAGACTCGAGAGGTGCGCGCCGCGCGACGGACGAGTCATCCGATTTTGCAGCTTCGGGACGTTGCGTCGGGGCTTCCGGGTCTTCTGACCCACTTTGCGACGAGCCACCGGCTGTAGACGAGCCTGCAGGTCGCCGCGGTTCCCGCAGGTCAGAGGTTGCTTTTTCGCGCGATGTATATCGAGTTATAGTCGCGTCGCAGTAATTGCTGTACGACTGGAGCTCTCGCGCAGGCTCCTTTCCACGAGGTGGCCTCTTCTTTCATCTTCGTTCGATTGTATGATAATGCCAATCGGATGATAAAAAAATAACAGAAAAGTTATCTATAGTAATATAAGCGCTTAAATCGAGACAGATCTGTTTTTTCGTTTTCTTGTCCGTCTGGTTGCATCATAATAAACTTTTTTTTCGCACCGTTGAAACCAATAATAACCTGATTGAATAATGTGCGTTTAAATGAACTCTGTATAATATTAATCAGCGCGGAGCTGAAAAAAAAATAATGATCGCTTATAAATATTTGGCAACTAGTGACACGTCAAAGAGAAAGTCATAGCCATGATTACTATACGCTAGTTAACAAGCAGATGCTGAATTATTCCGGCAGAGTCACGTCAACTCTTTAGCCGCAAACTCACAACTATACAGTCACGCATCATGCATCGCCACTCAATTACAATCAAAGTCCGTTTGTCCCCAGATCTCGTTAACGCTGCAGTCTCTTTCCATCAAAGCTATACACATAGGCGTAAAACACCATTATCCGCTATATTAAGCTCTTCCCAATCGATATTATTCCAGAAGCAAAAAAAAAAACAGCTCGGCTATACACTTTCCGAAAATCCAGAAAAAGTCTGTATAGCGAGTGCGCAATGCATAAAAGTGTCTCGGCGCGACTGCAGCAGTAGCTTAGGATGATCGAACGGTGTCGTAGGAGCCCGAGAGCGCGTGTGTTTACACTTGGGCTAATTGGACCGAGACGATGACGGTCACCGGCGCGTACGAATCTGCTGACTTATTGTTTGTCTACTCGCGCGCCGCTGGATAATAAGCCGAGTTGTCGCGATCCGCGTTCATTGACTCGACTGCTCTACGTCTCTTTCTCTCTCTTTCTCTTTCTCTCTCCCGTATGAACGATGACCGGGCTTCTTTTTTTTTCCTCTCTTTTTCTTTCCGCCGCGCGTGTATACGCTATCGGTTTCCTTGAGCAAACGCACTCGACGATCGATCTATGCCGGAGCGACCGATACTCGACCTAAGCGGTTACGTTGCGCTGAGTAAACTCGTCCGTGCGAGCATTTGGATTGCCGACGATTCGCTAATTTCTAGCTGACCGGGGCGCGAATATCCTCGTGTACTTATATAATAGTGTAAAGAGTAAAAGCTTTATTATCACGTCCGATACTTAATTTACTCAATTGTAATGTTTTATTCAATCAATTACAGCATAATAGCGCATTCTCAATTAAAGTAGCAGAATAGAGTCATTGAAATAACAGACGCGGCCAGACGCAACATATGGGCTTAATTCCCCTTCAGAATTACGGCAGTCCTTTTACCAAACTTTTTCACGAACCAAACGAAAAAGAAGGGAAGAAAGCTAAATTAATTTTCTAACGTTTCTCCTGCAGGAAAGCATCAGCGCCTGCACAGGGAGTGAGGCTCTGTCGCTGTCTCTCCCCTTGAGTGAATTTTTTTTCCTCTACCTCGGCTCACTCGAAGCCGTCGCCGCCGCCGCCGCCGCCGCCATCACGAGCGTATAAAATCGGGATCGGGGGCATTGAAAAATGCTTGCTCGCCTCTTCTACTCACTGATATACTGGAACACACACACATGAAACGAGATGGATCCACTCGTTGGCCTCTCGTCTCTCGACATCTTGTCGTTCATCCTCCTCTGCTGTACTTCCACTTTATTTCATTTTTCGTCGGAAATTTCATCTTCGATCGTATATTTTTAAACAAAGCGTATATACTTTCACGCACAAGTATATTAAAAAATTTATGTAGCTCAGTCCGTGTAGTTATTGTTCTTGAAAATACGTAAATTAAAAAAAAACCGATCATTGTCATATTGGCGTTTTGTAATGAAAATTAAGCTACAAAGCCAAAGCCAAGCTCCCAGTCGCCAAAACTAGAATTGACGACTTTCATCATCAGCAGCAGTACCAGCAGCAGAAGCAGCAGCACCAGCACCAGCCGACAAAATCGATTATTCAAAAGAGCCAAAAGAAAGCTTATAGGAGCTGTAGCGCAGACGAAGAAAAGAAGCAGCAGGAGAATATCGGCTGAGCGTGAACAAAGCCAGCCTCGATACACTTCTGGCGAAGAACAATGGGCGACTCGCCTCCTTTCCCCATCGAAAAAGCCCAAAACAAGAAGAGTCGCAAGAAGTGCAGAGAAGCGAAAAAGAAAAGTACGCGGCTCGCTGCTGCTGCTGCTGCTGCTGCCGCTGCCGAAGGAGAAGAAGAAGAAGAAGAGCAAGACGAAGAAGGGCGTGCTTTTCCCCCGTTTTTGTGCGCAGCTCGCCTGTAATTATCGTTATCGGCCGACGCCATTGTCGGGAATCTCTCCGGACCCGCGGCGAAATTGCCCGATGCAAATACACACACACGCACACTTGGCAACCGGCCATTTTCTTCTCGCTTATGTTCACCTCTCGATTAGCCCGCCTTCTATTCTCGCTCGCTCCTCGCGACTCGTTCCCATCGTCGCCCGCGTCCGTATAATTCCCTCGCTGGCGCATTGTGAATCGTCTATGGGAGGCTATATGCTCTCTCGAGGCTATGTATTATAAGCTCCTACCGCGTGGATATATTCAACGCGCGCGAGAAAGCGTATCGATTGTTTTGCCTCGCGGGATTTGCATTTCTGCCGCCGCCGCCGCCAAGCGGCTCGTGCGGATAATAGCGATTTGGGTGGACCCCGAGACGAGTGAAAAGTCGACGCTGCTAGTTCGTGCAGCAGCTTCGAAAGTCTTGTGGGAATCGCAGCACTTTTGTAGTTGGCAATTATATAAAGAAGCTATAATATCCACACTGCAATGATCCTACATGGAAAACATATAATTTATCAACCATTGTTCTTTTTTTACTTTCAAAGTCCGAAATATATTCAGAATCAAATGTTCCCTCGATCCAACACGGGATCCAGCAAGCAAAGCAAAATATTCCAATCTGTTAACAACAACAACAACAACAACAAAATCAATTGATCGAAAAGAATGAAAGAGCAGTCAGGCAAAGAAAGGGAAGAGTCAAGCGCGGTCGATTGCAATTGAAAGTGGCACCGATGTTTTCTCCGGGACTTACAAGCGAGCTGGGGCCCCGCGTGGGCGAGTCGTGGAATGCCGCTTCTCTCGCGCTGCACACATGGGCGTAGTGACGACACATTAAAATATACACAGCGACATATCGTATACGGCGATGAGATGTATCAAGGCGACACAGAGAGAGAAAGAGGCAGAAAGATCGAAAGAGGGAGAGGAAGGCGCGTTTGACAGGATTTAGATACGGCATCTCCTTGTGAGACCTAATTTACAATTAATTACGCGCCGGGACTTATATCAGGACCATCTTGGACGCACGGAAAATCCTGTTCTGATGATTCATTGACTTTTGTCGCCAGAAATTGGTTCTCGATTGTGCGGCGGCGCGCGAATCGATGTTTCCTTCTGGAAAGAATGCGTGGCCGATGCTGCGATCGTCGCTGATCGATAAGGGATAGGATTATTAAAATACCGCAGACATAAGCCGTCGCGATTAAATGACTTTTTCTCGTTAAACTAATTGGGAAAAACTATCGCGGGCACTCGACGTAATGCTGCTAAAGCACAATTTTAGCCCGTGACTTTCCAACCCCATGCGAATCACCGGAGGATCACCTACATTTTCGTAAATCCCTGTTTCTCGGTTCTCCTCGCAATCGCCGACCCACGCACGACTACACGGAATCGAAAAAGTAGGTCTCGGAGCTGGCTCGGGTAAAAAAGATCCCCCGACCGGCAGCCCTCGGCCAATTTCCTCTCGACCCCCGCGTCTCCGGAAATCTGGGAATCTGGGCTATCGAGAGAAAGAGCGAGCCTTACGCCGCGGTGGCGCGCCTCGCGGTCGCCTTCTTCTTCTTCTCCTTTTTTTTGCGAAGGGGGGAGAAAGAGAATATAGGGTGGGTTTTCACGCCAGGGGTTGGCCTAGGCCTGATCATGACTCGGCTCTTCATTCGCTTGAATCTATGTATATCCTCCGTCTCTCTGCGCCCCTCGGCTGCTCGGCTATCTCTCGTTCTCTTCATCCGCGAGCGATTCTCTGGTCTCTTGGCTCGGCGCGGAGATGTATTCTTGGGTGTTTCCCTTTTTGGCGCTGGACTTTTGCTGGACTGCCTGCGCTTCGTATACGTCTGCTCGATATATGCTCGATATATGTATTTATATGTGCGTTCTCGATGCCAGATTGGATGGGGCGAGATGAGGCGGAATCATACGCTGCTTTGGCGCCTCTGCTCGATAAATTTATTTTCTTCTCGGGATGTGCCAGGCTTTCCCTGTACGCTCGCATAATAGTGTTCTGTATGATTTATGCTGGTACGAGAATAATACAAGAGGAATAAATATATTAATTATAACTACTTTTTCTCCATGTTTTCCGTGTTACTCGAAAATTTTGTTTCAATCTTTACATTTCCACAACTTTTTTATTGATTTCCCATAATTTTCTTTTCATTGTAGAATTTCTCCGATGCCGATTATCATCCGTATATAGAAGTCCTTAATTTCATATTTTCTTTCACTTGCAATAAATGCTTCGATCTTGGCGATACCTCTTCTTCACTTTCATCTTTCAAATTCTTTTCAATACAATTCCACTGGTTTCTCAGTTACACCAAATTTTCATCCCCCATTCTCTCGTGCCCATAATTCTTCAGTTCTCCTGCACTTTCGCCCCTCCTCGTCTCGGTATACTCATTCGCAATTCTCTTCTCACGTTCGATCAGAGAAATTTTCAAATATTTGCCATATCTCTATACTAGCTCCTCATCCTCGCCTAATCTCCAACATTTCTCTCTCTTCGTCCTACGCACTCTGTGGTTCTCCGTTCCTCGCCACCTCCCTCGTTCGTTTCCAACATTCCCCAGATCCTTTCTCTCTCTCTCTCTCTCTCTCTGGCTCTCGATCTCCCTCTCTAGCACACAGCCAGTTATGTGTTTCCCTTTCTCTCGGCGTCGGAGCCGAGCCCATCGCAGCAGCAGCGGCAGCGACAGCCGCGGGGAGCCCACAAGGAGAACGGAGCGTTCCCCCTCCCTCGCAGTCGGCGCGCCGCTGGATATAGTAGTGAGTTGGCTGGGGGAGGGCGGCCATGTTTGGTGGAACCGCCAGCCGCGTCCCCATTGGTCGGCCGCCTTTTTTTTCCACCTCACCCAGAGTGAGTGAGAGAGAGCGAGAAAAAGAGAGAGAGAGAGCGAGACTGCCGCCGACAATGCGATCAGGGTTGGGCAATCCCCTGCTCGGAGCTCGCCACGCGATAGTCTCTATCTCAGCATCATCGTCACGACTGCGTGCAGCCGTTCGCTCCGGCTCTCGCTGCATACCCACTGCCCTCTTCAACCCTTGTACCCAGTGAATTGTGCCTGTTTTGTTTTTCATTTTCATTAGTTTATTATTATTAACTGATTGTTCGTTCCGTTGGTGCTGTTACGACTTTTCCCCACGGATGCTCCCGTACTCCGGATTCAAGTGCTCCGATCTATCGAGACTCTGCGCGGACCAACTCCTTTGTGCGCGCTCCAACACCCGAATTAGACAAATAGTGCTTCTAGTGACTGTAGGTGTTGAAAATAAGAAACCAGAGTGCAGTTAACTGTGCAGTTTACGTGAATCCAGTACTTTGTTCTTAAACTATATTTGGTGAACGCAGAAATTCCTGATATTGGAGCTTAAATCTAAGGTACGTTCGATTCCGCGAATCAGGCGTTATTTTTTGCGTTAAAGAAATCCAGTTATGGTTAAGATTAATAAATGGATGAAACTGACCAAAAGCTGTAGTTTGAGAGCGAAGACGATTATTTATGAAAGAAATTGGAACTCTCTTTTTGAAAATTAAATGCCAAGCGTTCACCATAGGCTCGTAAATGTTCCGTCGGTGATCGTAGCCAAATCAAAAATATGTGTAATTGATTAATTTGAAAAAATGACCAATTAACGAATTAATAAATTATTATAAAAGTATTCTTTTATATGATATACAACCAATTTCCAAATGCATGTTTAACTTCTTGATATTAATTAGATATTACCAAAACTCTAAACTATAGAAAAAACTAAAATCGGTTCAGTAAATTGCTGTTTCAAAAGAAATCGCAAAAATCATGATTCAGTACTCGAATTTTTCTCGATCGCGTAAAAATCTTCTCTCTCCAAGCCCTGAATTATCCCGGCGACTTTGAAAAATGGGCAAAAAGAGTAGGAAAAAGCCTCTTTTAAATCCACAACTCGGAAATTTCCTCCCAGCGGCGGCGACGCATACACGGCGCGAAGAAAATCCAAGTGATTGACGATCGGCAATTATGAGAACCGCCGACCACGTGTATACATATATATGTATATATATATATATAGACGCGTGCGACCGATTGACCAGCGCGCGTCACTCGTTGACAAGCTGACAAATTGACAAGTCGACTTATTCGCGCTGCAGCTCCGTGTCCCACGGATTTTTCGCCGCGCCAATAACTTTTCACGGATTTTAAGGATGCGCGGCGCGTAACGAGCGAGGAATTTCGATCGTTGATTTATTGCATTGGAAATTGATGGTTTTGTCGAACGCCTGAAGTTGAGCATTTGCTATTCGAGGAGAAAGAGATGTGCAGGCTGTGATCGTTAATCGATGCAGGCTCTGTTTGTTGTACATTAAAAATGGATTGAAACGATTTGTTAAGGATACTTGATCTGTGTAAGAGGAAATGGATTTTGACTTTGGAACGCTAGATGCGTTCGATCAAGTTCTGTTATTTATAAATCATACTTTTCTGTGCAACTGCAGAAATATAAAAGCTGATTCAGTTAAGAGGGAATATTAACAAGAGATGCGCTCTTCGAGTCAAATTTCTTTTTGACATGCTAATTGTGTTAGTTTACTTGTTGAAACAATCGATTTTAAACTAGCTCTTGAGGTTTGATTTATGTTGTCCATTCACCATAAGTTAGCAAAAGTAATAGTCGACTTCAACAAGATAGTTAAAAGTTAACATTGCTTTGGAATGTCATAAATAATAAATATCTATGCGTAAGCGCGTTTTAAATGAATGCAGGCAAGGCGGATACTGCGTATCGCAGCTCCGACGGAAAAGGCGCGCGTACCTTGACGATTCTCGAAAATTCTCGACAGTACGCAGTTTCAAATCGATTATTAATACACGATTGCTTCATTGTACTTAACAATAGCTATTGATTTCATACTATAGCTTTTAAAAAATGTCTATAAATTTATAATATTAGCATAAACAATATTATTAATAAGAAAGAAAACTCAAAAGATCGAACTGATCAATCGTCAATGATTGTTATATTTACTGCAATAATTCTAATTCGATAAGATTTTTCTTATTAAGATCATGTAGATTAAAATTTCAATGAATTATTATTTGAAATAAAAAAATTATAGTAGTTTTATGTAAATAATGTAGATATTTAAGTTATATATTGCTTTGCATCAATCAGAAATGCTTATTGAACAAAATCGCCGATTAAAAATGGAAGTCAATTTGTAAAATCGAAACAATAAACGCAAACTCCTAATCCTCGGCTGATGAAAAAGGAAATTGTTACTCATCAGCAGGCAATCCACATTGAAAATCATGGAACGATGAAAGAAAGGAAGCAGAAGTACCCGATGCTAGTCAATAGGAAAGCAGTATACACACAAGTTGCGCGTCCCGCGGTGAAAAATATGAGAAATGATCTGTCAGTGGAAAAAATCGTGCGCCCGGTGAGTTCAAAGCCATTCGACTCTTACGTTCTCGATCGGTCTTTGCCCCAAGAGAGAGAGAGAGAGAGAGAGAGAGAGAGAGAGAAAGAGAGAGGGAGAAAGAAAGATGAATTGAAAAGGGAATATATTTCCGTGTCGCTATGCTGACTAGCCACTGGCATACATACATATATAGATATATATAGGTAGAGTGATCTTGCGGATTCTGTAGCGGTCATTTTCTACACTGCTGTTGGTTTTTCTTGACTTTTTGCTGGTTTCGTAAGGGAAAATGAAGACGCGGTTCTTTTTTCGATAGCCGAGCGTTGCTTTCAGTACGGCCTTGTATCAGGCAACTCCTTTTTTTGCAACGATCGGTTACGATTTGACAAAATGTCTATATAGCCTCCGGTACTGACATCGCCAGTATACTAATGTTATTTAACTCTACTTTCATTTTATGAGAATAAGAGAAGTACAAATAAACGTTTCTCATTTTACTCTTTTTTGTAATTTGAAGGATGAATTGAAAGCACGTTATTTTATCATGCAATTATTATATAGTATAACTCCCATGAAAATAATAATGGTATAGCTCACGCGAAGTGTCAAAATAATTCAATTGTTCCAACAACACACGAAGATGATTTCACATTGCGTCCTTTCAAATAGAAACTCGCGAGTCTACTTGTACATAACTCCGGTTCAGTTTAGGTATAACGTTAAAAAATTACGTAAAACAACAATCTCAAACATCTGTGTGTCAAATCAGCACTGTATACAATTCATTAATTAACGCAAAACTGTATTTATAATAGTCATTTAAATTTTTACTCGAATAACTCTTCGCGACAAACATTCCATCCAAAGAATAACATTTCACAATGGATAGTAGAAAAAGCCCCGAGCCGAAAACCAACAAAAAGCACAAGCGTCTCGTTCCCATCGAACAGACCGTCGACGAAATTCCTGCTCTGCACAGCGGCTGGCAACCCTCGGCTTCATTTTCCTCGGTCCGACGGTGGATTAATAAGGGACGGGAACGGGGGGGAGGGCAATTATCAGCTGCCATTATCAGTACAGCGGCCCAGTGCCGAATTACAATCGACCGCGTGCTCCGCGTAATGGCGGCTACTCGCGTCTAATAACTGCATCCTGCTTCGCTGCCCTACCTCTTTCTTTATGCCGTACGCGCGCTACCCCCTTTTTTCCTTTTTATTTCTTGCCTCGTTTCGACCAAGCGCAATAATTTCGTTTACTTTATTTAAATATTGTTCTAGCATTGGATTAATATTGAATTAATAGTTAAATTTGTAGAATTAGGTTGATCTTTAATGATGGCAATACGTGGATTTGATCGTAGATTTTAAGAACAAAATTTACATTAAATTGCATAGTCTCAAGTCTGAAAGTGTGAATATATTATGTTAAAAATAAAGGTGAATGAAACAATTCATTAATTCACCACCAGTCATTAAATGTTAAATCTCGCATAATTATTTGATATTTATCTGAATTTAAATTACTCGCGTGCAGACGTAATGTTAACGCTCACATTCGCCGCGATCGCAACACATTTAAATTAAATTAAATATTCTCAATATTAATAGAAGTTTGTAATATGTTAATTTCTCACTTGCGAAAATCGGACTATGCGCGAAGCGACTTTCAGACTATGAATAAACAATTTTTTTTCAAAATCGGCCAGTCTAAACTCAAACATTGTACCGATATATCGAAATCATACGTTGGATCAACTCTCTTAATTGAAACATCAAAAGCACTGAAAGCAAATGGTGAAAACTTGACCTTCTTCAACAAAAAGTAAGCCTCGCTGCACTCGGAGCGAAAACATCTCTCGACTGCAGTACAAAAGCGCGAAAAACCACACGATAGATTGGATGTTTGCACAGAAAATCTCGAGGCTATAGGAAAATTCACGAAGGTGCGCCAGGATGAGAAGGAGGAGGAGAAGAGCGAAGCCACTAATCCCCGCGTGAGAATCGTGCGGCTAGAGGCACTTGCTGGATAAACAAAAAAGTAAGGAGCCGCAGAGAATATAAAAGAAAAAGGATTCGGTGGTCCTCCTAAAAATATTGGGTGCGCGCGGCGGCCACAGGAAGGCGCCTTCGCCTCGGAGAAATTCCTGCGTATTATAATACGGAGGGATGTTATTAGAGATAATAATCTCATAAAATAATAATTCACCAGGCGCGAGGAGCGCCTTCCCTCTTCTTTTTTCTCTCTTTCTTTCATAGCTTATGCGCCTCTCTGTGTGTGACTTTGAGAGTCTCGTATGTGCGTCGGGGATACACCGACGTCGAAGGAAGGACGAGGGAGGAGGGGAGGGGAGAGAGAAAAAGATGAATGCGTAAGGAGCAGGCGAGGATAGCTGCGAGACAGAATGAAGAGAGATGAAGTGCGGCTTCGAAAATATTTTTTCTCTTTTTCGAGACGGACGGAAGATAAATAGAGCTTCATCGATGGGAAATCGAAAATGACTTTCGACGAGGACGCTGCGATTTTTTGCCCTGACTTTGTTAGTAAATTTACTTATAAAACGTCCATTTTTGATCATTTTTACAGCTCTAAATTTTGAAATCTGTTTCGATGTAACTGTTTAAAAGTCAAGAGTATGTCATTTTATTGCAACATCGGAAGAATTAGTTTCTTCAACTGTATCATTGCTGGGCTCTAATTTATACCAGCAATTTAAATAATTGACATGAAAATTTACTGGCCGCAGCCTTTTACATAGCTTTGAATTAAGTGCGTGTTTTTACACTACTATTATAAAGTATACAATGAACAGTGAATTAATACTTGAATTCGCCACGAAATTCAGTAGGTTACAGAAATCCATTCAAATCAAGTAGAAAAAAAAACTCGCCTTAATAATTAATGATTGAGAAACTCAATAATCTCAAGTGTCGAAAAAACTCGACAATTAAACAACAAGCATGGAATAAAAAAACGAACCATAACCAAGAATTCGTTAAAAAAAAAAAGATTCTTCGAATTCGAGCCGCGAGAGCAACGAAAACAGCTCGCACGAGAGGAATATAAAAAAGAGAAAGAGAGAAAATAAGTTATAAGGTCCACGCGATTGGTCGTAGGGCGTCGACTTGTATCGACGTTTGGTCGGCCGGACCAGTACCGAGCCAACCACTACGGCCCAGCCGTGCAGGTGGAACCCCTTTGTCCCTCAATTAGTCACGTGTTCCTTCTCTCCACCGCTGCTTTTCTTTCTTCTTCTTCTTCTTCTCTTTTTTTTTTTCGTCTGCTGCTGCTGCTGCTGCCGCCGCCGCACCGACACCCCCTCCAACGCGAAACTCGTTGTATACCTGAGCGAGAAAGAGAGAGAGAGAAGTCTCAGGTCAAAAAGTCGTCGGGGAAAAATAATGTTTCGTTTAGTAGGGCCTATGGTACTTTTTTGACGATTCACGCCTGGGAAAGAGGCTTCGATCGGCTTTTCCGCGTGTAATTAAAAAATGGAGAGAGAAAGAGAGAAAGAGAGAAAAAAAACAAACAAGCCCTGCACGGGTTAAGGTTAATTGAGATTCTTATCAAGGATTGACGATCTATGATCGTTTGAAGGGCCATACTTGGATGGAAAAAAAAATGGGTCTCGTATTGGGCAAAGCCAATACAACTTTTACAATTTTATTTAAACTAATGCGCTTAAATCGTTTCAGAACTAATTAGTATTAAAAAATCTAGCTAAAAATCTGGTACAAGTGTTATTTAACACGTTGCATAGTATGAAGAGAGATTTCCAATGCTCATTACGAATTATTGTGCACTCTTATTGTACAACACTTGATTACAAATACCTCATGGCATTAACCCTGCTTTTTTGCACTACCCCACAGGCGAGTACATCTTGAGCACCGGAAGCGGTGGCTCGACATCATCGTCGAGCGAGGAGCCCGAACAGCCGCATCAGGCAGGAGTCGAGGAAGGCGAGGAGCAGCTGCTCGGCGACGCGAGCCTGGGCCTCACTGGCCTCGGCGAGGACTCCCTCGGCCTCAACGACAGCTTGGCCTTCGAGAATGACTTCCCCTCGGCTCTCCTCGGCGACGGCTGCTTGCTAGACGGTTGCGCGGTTGTTGACGGCTTCCTCAGCAACGACTCGCTCGGCTTGCCCGACGGCTTCAATCTCGAGGAGGCACTACAGCTCGTCGGACTCGATGAGGTCCAACTCGAGGTCAGTCTCTTCTCTCTCTTTTTATTATTTACTATATTTTCTATCCCATCTCCATCGACTTGACTCGACTCTTTATCGCGAGAATCGTTAACGATGTAGACGCTGAGAATATTCGACGATTGCTCAACGATTTTTGACCAAAGTTCAATGAATCATAGTAACCTTCATTATGTACTCTTCGATACAATTTTTAGCATTCACTTTCTAATGAATCATAAGCAAAATCTTTAAGTGCCACTCATTAGAAAAATCATGTTTTAAATGGCATCGATACTAGTACAATAAATTTCAAATATCCGCGCACATGTAAAATTGTAATCGATGACAAACGCAAATACGGTTAAATAATTGCCTCGCAGAAGAAGCCGAAAGTAAAGAAGCCGAGAGACGAGGATTCCGACGGGGCGCAGCGCAGCGAGTCGCGCGCATCCACGTCCGAGAACGAGGAGGACGAGGAGGAGAGCAGCAGCAGCAACAGCAGCAGGAGCAAAGGCAGGAGCAGCCCCAAGTTAGCCGAACCAGCCGACAGCATGATTCACACGCCCCAGTACCACCACCCTCATCATCCTCATCACCGCTCCTTTCAGGTAACAACAACTAAAGTGCTCTGTACCTAGTGCAGGCCTATCTATGCGCCTACTACCTCTCTACCGCTCTGCACCGACTGACAACAAATATATACTTACTGGCGCTTTTATATTCCGGGCTCGCGCGCTTCTCCTTGCACGCTGCGGGGTTTTCGACGAGAGAAAATCTTACCGATAAGATGGCTTTTCATTGAGTTTCCAATAATTTAGTTCGCGAATGTAACCAAATATAACCCTTTTGTTACACTTCCGCATGAATTCAACTTAAGAAAAGCCTCATAAACTCATCATTAAAAATGTGCAGACTTTCCTTTGTAGCCAGCCTGTATAAAGCTATCCCTTATTTCACTAGAAAAAAAAGCAGCTAGGAAGAGCAAAACTCATTTTAGACGAAGAAAAAACATATTTTCAAAACCATAACAAAATTCAACCATCAACCGAAACCTAAGCTAAGCAAGACAATGTAAATAGTCGAGACGGTCCATACTGGCGTGCTTTTCCCCGCATAAAATAGCGAAACGCGCAGATAGCGATAGCTGCACAAAAGTGGGAGAGGGAGAGGGAGAGAGCGAAAAAGAGCGGGTAATAAGGGGTTAGCTGAATAAGGATTTGATATACGAAGTAGAAAAGCATCGAGGGAGATAAGAGAGCTCGCGATGCTGTGAGAGAGAGAGAGAGAGAGAGAGAGAGAGAGAGAGAGAGAGAGAGAGAAAGAGAGAGAGCATGCGAGGAGAGATGACGCTCTTGCGCGGTGAAAAGGCGGATAGCCGTCGCGGCGCAGTTAGAGCGGCGTTTATGGTCCATAAACGGGACATACGGTTATTTACTGCCGGTAGAAGCGAGTAAAGGCCCCCACGTTACATACAGCTCCGCAGTCCGCACCCAGCAATTATATCCCTCCGTAACCGCCGTCTTAATGCAACCGGCCGACGGATGTTACATGGTGTAACTCTCTCGCGATACACGTACTTTTCGACGAAATTAATGCTGCAGCCTACTGCTGCACTTCTTTTTTCAGTTTTTTTTTTTTTTCCTTTTCTTTTTCGACTCTCCTGTCTGTCTTGGAACCTCCGCGACTTCACTCCACTTCCTCCTCTATCTACTGCGCATTCGGTTCCCTTTTCCAATAGCTCCCCCCTGCAACCCGGCGCCGGTTCTCTCGACACTTTCCCAAATAAATAGCTTGAATAATTTTTCGCAATTATCCCGCGCGGAACTTTGAAAAGTTGAGAAAGCAAACAAATTTTAAAAATCAGAGAAAAAAATATTTGTATTATAATTAATAAAATCACAAATAAATATTGTCTAATAATGAAATTAAACACAAGTATGGAGTATTTATAAATAGAAAATAAAATAATCGCGTTTGATACTTGCCGTCGGAAGGCGCGAGTCCATTCATTTGTATCCTTTTCAAAACTTTTACCGCGGTCCGCACATGAATTTTGAACGCCAAACAATTCAATCGTAAAGTATTACGTTCTATTATTTATTTTTCCCGCACATTTATGAATTTCAGACACTTCCTGCAGTATACAAGGTGAATGTTGGCACGCAAGAAAAAAAAAAGATAACGCTTTCGAATTGAAAAAAAAAATAAAAAAATTCACGTGCATTTGTTAGACTGGTCGTTAGAAAGTCCGTTTTCACGCGTAGCACCACATTCGTACAAATGCAGGAGAAGGTGTTTAACTAAGCATAAATTTGCTTTTACTTATATCTAATGTCAAAAGACGGACGTTTTATCTCTGCCGAGAGTAAACTACTGGCGCGCAAGAAAGCTGCGCTCGTGTTTTGCGAATTAGATCCTGAAATATTCGACAGTTCCTTATGCACACACACACACGCACACACACACAAGACAACTGACAACGGATAGGAAGCTCTAAAATCTTATGTGTTCCTTCAACAAAGGCAGAAAATCCTCAGCTTTTTTTCTAAAGTCGCAGGTACAATAAGCATCGCAAAGATACAAAGAATTTTAAAATTATGCCGAATGACAGCTAATTAGCTTTAATAGTCGCGGTGTAAAAACGTAATATTTTTCCTCTCTCTCTCTCTCTCTCTGGCTCGTTCATCACGTAGAAACACGAAACGGTGCAGTATCAAGTTAGTATTCTCAAACAAAGTGTAACAACGCCAAATCATTAGCCAACAACAATACTTCATCTCCCGAGATAGTCCCCCTTTTAAAAACAGCAGTTTATATAGCCACGACTAAAGATTTACTTTTTCGTCGTAAAAAAAGGATGTTATCCCCACAACCCAACCTCGTAGCACAGCTACGCACATAATACCTGCACTTTGAAATTTCCCGCTAAATCCAGCTCATTAAGCGCGATAACAATTTTCTCTCTGCGCTTCCTACAAAAAAAAACCACCGCGTGTCCGCGCGCGCAAGAGTGAGAGAGAGAGAAACAGAAGAGCAAGTAGAGAACCGCGAAACGGAAAACGCGCGCTCTCAACAATCAAGGAACGAAGAAGCAGAAGCAGAAGAAGTAGAAGAAGAAGCCGTCTGGAAAATGGCAAACAGTCGGTGCCGTGTGGCTCCGTCTATATGCGCGTGTCTCTGTCTCGCGCGATCGTAAATCCAGGCAATAAACAACTATTAGCAATCGCGCTGCGACGCTCATTGCCGAGTATGAGCTGCTGCTGCTGCTGTTGCTCATACTCTCCTGCGCGACGACGACGACGAAGACGACGCACACAGAGATGGTGTTTGAGGTTACGCAAGTGGCAGCAGCAGCTCGCGAGCAGGAATATTTTTACGAGCGGTCCCCGCTGATTGTAATTGTCGCCGCGATGCGGTGTATAAGGATGTATACAAGCGGCTCGGCCAAGGATTGGGTCGATCGCGGATCGGCATAGGCCATAGGGATGCTTATGCTGCTGCTGTTGCTGCTACCGAGCGGCTCTTCCGCGTGGCCTCGCGACATGCGAGCATCGGCTGCCAACGGCTTTTTCGACACATTCGTATGTAATTATCCTACTCGCGAGTGTAAGCGACGGAAAAACACTTTGCACGACTGCCTTTTTTGTACTCGGCTTTTTTTTCTCTCTTTTCGTTTCACATCGCTTTATTGCCGAGTGCACTTATTATTTCCAAGTGTGTAGAGTCGAGGATCCGTTTGCTGTCGCTGCAGCCGATACCGACTCGATCTTCAAGTTATTTCTTTTAAAACCAACATAGCCGTAGAAAAAACTACGAAGACTACAATAATTATATATTGTCGCTTGTAGTTTCGTGCAAACTTAGTTTCCTACGTATCGATTCGTGCAGTTGTAAAATTGAAAATATTAATATGTTGATAGAATAATATTCATTCACTGCATGGTATTTTATCGCTGATCTTCGACACCAGTATTGGCATAATAGTGATTTAGTGCGGGTAATTTTTGTATGAGAGAAGTTGTGATATTTAATATTCTTTTGTTTTGACTCGGTATAACGCTACTACTCGTGGGAACTTTTTATTTTTGGATTTTAAAAGCATTTTTTAACGGTCTTATAAATATAAATGCTAAATGTAATTTATTCTGCCAGACAATTATTATGCAAGAGTAACACTTCAATTCTCACAAGCTCATACTATTCATAGACCCATTAAAGGTTTAAAAAGATCTTGCACTTTAGCTGAATTTTAAAAAGATCGCTTTTGAAAGATTGTACAGAGATTCAATTGTACCACTGCATTCATTTTGTATTATGTTCAAATTCAAATTTTGGTATTTTGTGAAAGAGGTGTAAAGTCGTATAATATATACACAAAATTGCACATCCTGGAAGGAGGAGCTGGGGAGTTATACGGCGCTCGAGACAGAGAGAGAAAAATTAATGAAGCCACAAGAAAAATCGGCGGCAAAGAAATACACCGCGATCATTGCAAGTTTAACGCGTGCTCGCATGCTGGGCTCGTCGGTCGGTCAGAAATCTCGCGGAACTATAAAAAAGGCCCACGAGGAAAACCGCGGACTAAAACGTTTAAGTGGCCGCCGCTAGTATGGCCCCTCGGGGCGATGTAGGCCCGTAATTCTCTCTCTCTCTCTCTCTCTCTCTCTCTCTCACTCTCTCGTCTCTGTTCCGTCATGCGAACCACGGCCACAAATCAAACTCTATTCCCCCCACTGCAGCCACTTCTACAACAGGCCAAACGTATCGATACTGCAGACTGCGGCTGCACGCCATTTTTTTCAGCTTCTCCCGTAGGCATTATCGCGCGGCCTGTCTGCTCGACTTTTACCCTCAGTCCGCACGTGTCTCCGATGTGTGTCAGAGATTAGGCTCGACTTTTGTACTGCGCGCGGACCTGCTTTTATATACCTACACGCGCTAATGCGTTATTTCTCATTTTTCGCTTTTGAAAGAAATTTGAAAGAAAAAAAAGGACTGCCGCTCGCGAGCGATATTGCTTGTCGTATTATTAATAAGAGATAGAAATTTCAAATTTAACTTGGCAAAAAACATGAGATTGAAACGTGCAACATCGGTTCAATATTGATCCTAATTATCAAAATTCCAGGTCAATCCGGAATTTTCACAATGAACTTGACGGGTCCCGAAACAAAAACACGCCTATAGCGTGTAATTTTGCTGCCGTTTTAATCAGTAACAATAACACCGAGATCGGTATTACTTAATGGGGGAAAAAAAAATACCCATTGTTAATTGCAAAGCACGCAGATCGCATTTTCGAAATCACACTAATCATGCAGCGTGACAATGACCTACGCCGCCGCAGCCGCAGCCGCCGCAAAACGCTCTACACCTATTTCTGTCTCTTTTATACTTTTTATACTTTGTTATTACGTCTGTACTTGCAGTTCTTTGTTATATCGGCTCTCGTGTCCTAGGCTATGAATTTTCTCTAATTGCGTTAAATTTGTATCAATTATTTTAGCTTCGTATAATCGGAGAAAAACAGCGTTACACCAATGGGAGTGCATTCAGTTGGCATCGAACTCTTCGTTCATACATTCAGACTGGAACGATCCGTAATTCGAGTGTTAATACTACTACACTTGATCTTGGAATGGTGAAATACGATCGAAAAATTCCAAACGTACTTATAGTCCCAAAGACGTCGAGTGGTACATGCGATGAAATCTCTGGAAAAATAGCGATATCGACGAATCTGCGCTCCAATAGAGTGCTGACAAAAGATTAATTATCTCTGCGTACACACTCTGGCTGGTCCTTGTGTTTACACCTAGAAATTCGTTCACAAACCCATTTGACCTGCAGTGATCGATAATTCTGCTTGGAATACAAACGTTCCAGAGAGTCGGAACGTGGCGCACAAAGGGTTACAACGACTCACCTTTCACGTCGCGCACATATACAGAGGACCTTCAATTTCAATTTTCAAAATTCCCCCGCGCGCAGTTCTGAACCCCCGCGGCTCCCCGATCGCATCGATCATCGATCAATCCGCTTACGATCGATCGATGCTCTCTCTCGACCATCTCTTCTTGCCCACCCCCCCCCCTCCTGCGACGGCCCATGACGTAACCCTCCCAATAACCCACGCAGTCCTACCTCGAGCGCGTAAACACGCAGATCTGCAGCGCGAGGCCGAGCAGCCGCCGCACGTGGATACGAGCTGCATCGGCAGCAGCAGCAGCAGCGAGAGCCTCGCAGTGCAGATAGTAGAGCTCGTGTAGGATATACAGAGCCTCCGAAGCGCTCCGAGCCAATGAGCGGCGCGTAAAGTCTCCCCTTCCCCGCTTCTCTACCCCCAGTTGTGGATCTTCTCTCTCTCTCTCTCTCTCGACGGCCGCCGACGGCGAGATCCTCGTGTGAAACGCCGCTGCTCTCTGGGGACACTCGTCCGTGCGACGCGCGCGCAATCGACTCGAAGCTCTCTCTCTCTTGCCTAGCTGCACTTGCGCGCGCCGCTCCTTTCAAACTTTGCCGAGTTTGCCGCTCAACGTGACGGAGGACGCTTGTTATTGTGCTGTTTAACTGCGAGTTAAAATGAGGAGCTTGCGATCTTAGCAGCAGGGAATTCGAACTTTTCGTCTGCATCGTGTACCAGTGAATTTATACGTATATCGGTTATATACAGCAGTTGTATCAATTGCGGGACTGGATTAAAATTAACGAGTGACAAATGAGTAAAATGGGACTGTGAAGTTGAACGTAGGATTTGTCAAGGAGTGCAGGAACATATTGATATATAAAGTGCTTCGTAAGTCGTTCACCGGTACTATCATTGTCACATATGAACGAGGTGCAGCAAGCGATCTTCAAGCCGCACTATGCGACCGCGATTACCAATCAATCAGCAAGCGCAGAATGTTGGAATTACATTGTGGACGAGGGATTGCTGCAGGTATATTATATACATATATAGGCGTGTCTGTGTGTCTGTCTGCCTGTGTGCGCGTGTGTTTTTCGATTAGCGAGACGAATCTGTGATGAGGAAAATCTTAATGATCTTTGGTATAGGCTTACGAGTGCGCATGCATTATAGCGATCGTAAAACCAACAGTACTCGAGACTCTGCGTAAGGCTCAAAAATTATATTTCTTTTGTCGTCTCGCTAAAATTTTGAATATATCTACTGTATTATGGTATCGCACCGAAATCTACTTTGATAACTCCCATGCTTATTGTTGACATTATATAAACTACTGCACATCCACGATTACCGAAGCGAATCGCCATCATTGATTTTAAATTTCTCGATCACGGCAATTACATTTGACGCAGTTAAAAATATACTACAGCGATAAATTTAATTTTATTGTGTACTTTTATGCAGCATAAGTACCTCAACGCTTAATTTTTTACTTTGCTTAAAGAACAGTATACTTTACCGACATATTTCTTTCCTCTGTAATTGACTCACAGTCGCTAGTCAGAAGTACTCTTTTTCTGTCATTATGTAAAACACTGCTATACCGGTAAAACGATTAATACATGAAAATTCAGAAAGAATAGCCTTTGAGAAATGGCCGATAAGCGAAAAGTCTTCATTTAGATCCTGCAGTGCATTGTACATTGTATTCTCAATGTCAAAACTAATATTTATGCTGTATTTCTTTCTCTTTGACACTAACGTGTAGACTATCGAGAAAATCGACAATCGCGTAAATTCAACAACAAAAAAGAATACATTACTGAATCGCCGTTTAAAATTTATTTATAATTTTCCAAAGATGACATATTTTATCAATTGTGTAAATTATGTTTTTCCGCGCCTTTTTTCTGTATTCGGTAACTTGAGAAAAATTGTGATCACTCGAATTACCATCGGTTCATAAATTAATATCGAGCATAAAATATCATTTCAACGTCATAAAAAACAGGCAATTTATCCGTGCCGCCCAACTAAAGCGGCCAATAATTCAAAATGTCCGCAACAATTAGGCATGAAACGCGAGGGAAAAGAAAAGTTCAGCGGTCGAAAAGGCGTTCGAGGCCTTTCTGCCCCCTCCCTCTCTCCCTCCCTCCCCCTTGTCCCACGCTAAATAAATAAACAGCCCAATAAATCACTCCGCTGTATTATTCGGGCTCGCGAAAAGTGTTTCAAGGTATATAGTTCGCGTAAATCGCCGCGCACATCAACACACGTGAAAGCGCCAAACTGCACAATGGACCTCGCAGGTGAAAGTTCCACTGTATGGTGGCTCGCACACACACACACACACACACACACAGGTGTACGTGTGCTGGAAAAAAAAACGGACCCTGACAATTATTGTTGTCATCGCTGCATTTCGAGTTTAACACGTGGAATATATGTATATACATGATCGCGGGGCTTTTGAATTTTTTGTGGGTCGTTTACTTAATGTTTTCATGTGCGGAATGCTGGACGAGTGTTGGCACAATATGCTGCAGGGGTTTTAGATCAGGCGAAATTGTCCTGGTGGGCCTGAAAGATTTTCGTATGTTTTTTGTTTCTCTTTTTACTTTTTTAATTTTTATATGCATTTTTGGACGGGGCTTTAAAAATTTTTTTCTGGGTCACGCACTTAATGCTGACTTTTTTATTGCACGCGACAAAAATTTCACCTATACGAAAGCTGGTATAAAAGTGTAGTTTCGCTAATAATTTTGGACTAAAACGAGTTTTTTTTTTCGTGATTTGTGTACATATATAATTGATTTAATTGACGATACATTTAACATTTAACGATGCAAATTTATTTCTTTTCACACGTAATAACCGACACTTTATTGCAACTCTAATTAGCGCGATAATATTACACATTTTTCTGAAAGACCATCGTTTCACGATTTACAATTCCATTTTTTTTTCACAATAATAGATACACTTTGTATTTTACTATTTCACTGTACATTTTGTTATTGTGCAACAGTCAAATGTTAACCTTGGCCTAACATAAGATTGCAATAAAGTAGCAAAACGAAACTGAACGATTTGATTAATCGTTGTATAAAGCGAAGAATTAGCGTGGAAATTAAATATCGATTAATTTAGGGTATATTTGCGAGGCTTGTAAATGTTTATTCCAGAGAAGCGCATTAGAAAATGGGTTTTGATTATACATGGAGGCGAGTGTGCAAAGCTGCGCGAGAACGTAAATGTCCATCAATGCAGCGCAGGCTGCTGTTCCTTTTTTTACCTCTCATTTTACTCGTGTGACACGCGAAAGCCGCATGATTTATTCATCGACGCGTGTATTCTATATTTAATTGAGATTTTTTGCCCGTACAAAAAACGCGACATCTATTCTGAAATTAAAATGGGTTTTTATGTTAAATTAAAGAGAAAAAAAAATTTTAATATACAAGTATTTGTATAAATTATTATGGAATCATTATCCGCGATCTTGTGGTGTTTAAAGGCGCAATGGTAAAAAAGGCCCGCAGTAAATTAATATTTGTACTATATTTAATACAGTTAACAATCAGTTTTTCTACGCTGCTGCGCACAGACATAAGAAGTATAATCAGCTACAAAACCTTCGTTTTATCTCTCATTCTTTTTATCCGTTACAAGTATGCTATTAACATTTATTTCACATAATGCCAGGTGTAGCCAAAAATATTAATTTGTACTAGAACAATATACCGACATAATAACGAATTTCCGTTAATAATACAATCATAACTAAAGTACTCGGTTACATCAACTTGCACCATCGCACAAAGATATTTACCTAAAACAAAACAGCATAAGCAACACTCCTCAAAATGAATCTCGTATATTATTGGTGCAGTACGATAGAAAAACGGCGTTCCAATATCGCTCGTTGTAATGTTTTTTGTCGCTCGCCGAGGACCAAGGCCTATATATCGTCGTCGTTTCCAGGCTCCAAGGCCTCCTCGTTTCTAAGGTTCCCGGCCGCGATAACACGTTGCAGTTCCGCGTACACGTGGTCGCTATATAGGCGCGCTCGCAGCTCATCACAGACATGCACTGCCGTGTGTAGCCGGACTCGTGGCTAGTAATTACAGGTGGCCGAGGGTCAGTGTTAATACGAGACTGGCGCGTAAGCCGCGCGAGCAAGAAAGAGACGTAACGATCGCGACGGCCGCGGCGCGGATCGTCTCCAAAAATGACACGTTGCGCCTCACTTGCGTAAGGTTCGCCGCCACTCGAGCGTGAAAAAAACCGACATGCAGAGGAAGGAGAAGCTCAAGAAGCACAAGAAGAAGAAGAAGAAGAGGAGGAATGGGAATAAAATGAAAAGAGAGCTTGAGAAGGAAGAAGCGCTTTTAAAGAGCCACCGGCCTTTACTTGCTTCGTTTGATGTGTGTATTTTCAAGAGATTAAGGTAGCTGCTGACGAATTAAAAGGTGTTGGCTCGGCAATTAGCACTTGATTGTTTCTTAAAATCCTGTTAATCATCCAAGATCTACTGAAATCTCGACTACTGAAGCTATTGCTGCAATGCTTGAAGCTATTGAACGCATTCAATTAGCTGCTGGTCGAAAATGACAAAAAAAACGAATGATTTGTCCAACGGAATTAACATAAATCTCCGTGTCCGCGTCGGAATATCAGAAATGTAACGAGCGCACTACCGGCCGGTACGACACTTGCCTAGGTAGTGCGAGATTTACGCACTTTGGACTAGAGAAACAAAAAAAAAAACAGTCAAGAGAAAAAGCCAACAATTTCTCCGACTTGGCGCAAATGAACATGTAATAGTCCGCACGCCGCTTAGGGGCAAAAATCCGTCGTTTTCATCTGCAATAGTCGAGGCGATATGTCGCACTGGCACTACTGCCGTTGCTGCTGCTTTACAAATCAGCCTCGACAAACTCAAAATTTACAGCTTCGTCAAAGCAACAGCAGCAGCAGCGGATACAAATTCATGCTCTCAACTCTAAGAGAGAAAAAGAGAGAGAAAGAGAGTCAGAGTCGAGTCCGGAAAATATGTATTTTCGCGAGCAGAAGAGGATTCAGGAAGAAGAGAGTCCGCGATAAATCGCACGGAGCAACTCGTAAAAGTCTCTCGGTGCTGCAGTCGTGCGGCTCTCCTCGTTGTTACGGGCTACCATTGCCATTCTCTCTCTTTCTCTCTCTTTGGCGCGAGAGCCTACTTGGAAGGATTATTATTATACCGTAAACGGAGCGCTCGCGGAGCTGATTGTTGGTGTAACCTTTGCTTGTGACGCGCGATAAATAAAATCTATGTTGATTTTGCTGGCCTGTAGAGAGACTCGCTGCACTGCAGCCTAGTATATATACGAGTGAAACGAGCAGCAGCAGCAGCTTCGTCGTTGTGCAGTGCAGAGTAGCGACCAAGAGAGAGAGAGAGAGAGAGAGAGAGGGAGAGAGCATCGCGGAAGAATCTCGTTGGGCCGCCAGCCGCGCGCCAAGTAAAACTCTTTTTCCTTCTTTTCAGCCGCAGCGAACTACCTCGGCTGGCTTTACGAGGTGCGATTTGTATTTGTTTACATTGGATTTGATGGGGAGGGGGGG
>UELV01007076.1:6411-19245 GCA_900490015.1 Megastigmus stigmatizans | reverse complement strand
GGGGGGATTTGTTGGGAATGGCTCTGAATTATTGCTGCTAAACGAAGTTATAAAGTCGACTTTCCTGCATTGGCTCGCACTGAAATCAATTCTGTAAAGTATACAGCAGCAAGTTGGAATATATAACGGAAAATTATTGCCGCGTAATTTATTAGCTCATAATGGAGCTAAACCGCAAATATCGAAATACAATTATTGGTATACTTAAATTCCCTGGCGTTTATACCCGCACGAATATCCGAGCTGCCTGGCGTCGAAGCCTGGCTCGACAGTCCTCGAACGCACCTAATTTCTACAATATACTTCCCTACAAATACGCACCATAAATCCTCGGATCAACACATCGATCCATCTGCCTCGAAACCAAACACATATAAATTGTAAAAAAGAAAAGAAAGGAAGAGAGGTATAAGTGGGAGCGTCAGGGAGCGCATACATAAGCAAACAAATCGTTAATCCCCCGAGGAGCAGGTCGTAGAAAGTGTAATGCACTATGAGCTATAAATTAATTTGCCGACCGGAGTCTACCTCGGGCCTCGTAAATTTCAATTTTCGGGCCTCGTCGGTGTGTAAATATATAGCCCAAAATTCAGACACAGAGACAGAGAGAGAGATATGGCAGAGTTTTGACAGCAAGGCGCGCGACCGCCCATCTTTCCAAGTTCATCCTCTGCTAATTAAGCGCTCGAGACCATTCGGATTATCTCTCCTTGGTCTGCAGGGCGATTCTTCGTGACGATTCCACTTCCTCCCGGCTTTCTTTATCCTCTCCTATAGGTCGAGCACTGCAGAGCCTCGCAGGTACGACTGCAGGAAGTGAGATCTTGCGGCAGTGGCGGATTTGCGACCGATCAGTAGCTTCTTTCCTCGAGTTCTGTGGTTGCGCGGAACAGTTCCATCTCCTTTTCCTATATTTATACTAGAGTTACCGCGGACTGGTGCAACTCTTATGCAGGGTTCTCGGCTCGGAAGTGCGTTCGCTCGCTTTTCCCGCAGCTGCACCAGACGCACACGAGCCTCGCCTAATCGGGCCTCGTGCACATTTGCCACCATCGCAGACTGAGGAATCAATCATCGCGCGCCTACAAACGATTCGCGCAATAAACAGTTAGAGTCGGTGGCGAGTTCGCCGCGGAACGACAATAATCGAAAAGCCAAGCATCGCGCGCGACTGTTAATTCAATGAGCACGCGATTATGGTGTCTCCTTGCGGACGTACGAATATTATGAAGAAAATGCAGATGAAAAAAAGGAAGAGGAGAGAAGCGAGGGAAGGAATAATGGGACCTCGTCATCGCGCCCAAAGGGACATTTTCGCGTGCTCGCGAATTGCCTGTATTCATCATCGCGACTTCCGTCCCCTCGTCACCCGCGCGTACCTCGGCCTGTCGCCCAAGGCATACTGTACGCGCGCGACTCCCGCAAGTCCCAGCAGTCCCAACCGACCGACCGACCGAGCGGCAATTTTCGCCTTTTCATTATAACGCACGCGGTACAATCATTCGCAAAATTCACGGCCGCCGCTGTTGTGCGCGAATATAATTAAAGCGGATATGCGCACGTCCTATACTTGTGCGTACGACGAGAGCCGAGTTCTTTTGCCGCCGACGCGAATTCCGCGCAAAATACGAATTGATTAATTTTGAAAAACACTCGAGTTTACTTTGATAAGCAGCACGATTTACTTCATCGTATAATAAAGAATGCAAAATAGCCCATCGTAAATCTGCAATAGATAAAGCAGGAATCTGTTGAAAGCTGTGGGGAGGAGGAATTTTCAAAAAAGCAAAGACACGCAGCTAGAAGTAAACTCGAAAAGTCGTTCAGTTCGCTCCCATAAGCTGCCGAGGGTCTCTCTCTCTCTCTCTCTCTCTACCTCTCTTGCTATATATATATATGTATCTGCTGCAGTCTCGTGGGCTTTAGCTGCTTCTGCACTGGCACAGCATCGGGTCGTTAATTACGCGCAGTCACTCACCGGACTGCAGGTGTTATGATTTATGCGCGTTGCGGTACTCTCCTGAGCCTCTTCGAGTTTCTTCCACGGGCTATACATACACACGTACACACACACTCACACATACATATACATATATATATATATATACATAGAGAAAGAGAAAGAAAATGCGTCCCGTTCCCGAAACCCAATATATATGCGAGATTGCCCGAGACATTGTCGTCCCGATGCTGCGCCAGCAGCAGCACTATTATATACGTCCGACTTGTGTCTTTCGCCGCGAATCAGACGAGCGTTTTGAGCTTTAGATTTACGGTTCGCTCCGATCGAGTCTCGCATCTCGCAGTCTAAGGAACTTTGTAAGAATCATCGCTGACCGCAGTGGGAATTCGCGAATTTGAAACTGGTGCACGTCGTATACGTCGCAATGGCTCGCCTCTAGCTTCGTTTTACACCGAGGGAGATCCTCTTACTGCGCACAGAATCGCTCTGATAAACGATCCTAAAGATACGGAAGAATCTTCTCAAAATAAGATTACTTTGCTCAGAATGTAAGCAATATTTTCGAATCTGAGAATCTAAAAACAAAACAGCAGCTTTGACAAAAAAAAATCTCTGTCAATAGGTCTGCCACCGCACAAGCGATTGTTCCAATAATTTTCCTGCTTCTCGCAAGCGCAGCATCTTGATTTATTGATTTTTATAAGACTATAAGAACAGCGTGTAAGTGTGCGCTTCCTTATGACTGAAAAAATTAATCAACACCAGGTTGCGGTAACGAGAGAGAAAAATTACATGCGTTAATTTGATCATAAAACTTTTACTCAAACTCTCTAGTTTAAAAAATGATGAAACTCGTGGATAGTTTCCAGCCGTGACTCAGTAAGCGTTCAATATTGTATGTATATTAGTATATTAAGATGAGGTTGACCATGAACGTTACCAATTTCGACGAAAAAAAAAATACAGAGGTTCGCGCGAGTATGTAGTCAAGGCCGTCGTCGATTATAAAATAATTGCACGCTCAGCGCATCTTATTGATTTTTGATTGTCAAGATTGATGACAGCTACTTGGAGTGTTTGCGCTAGCTGACAACACACGTGTGTGCGTATACGCATATACGAGGATCGAATGGCATAAAAGTTTTTATTTTCTATTGAAAACTGGTTGTCCGGCTTGTACAGCTCGTCGGAATATTGTATAATACCTAAATGGATACTGCAACTTCACGGGCAACTTGATTTTTGTGAAAAACGCATAAAGCGATTGATTCGACAAGTCAGTGAAAGAATTTTATTACAGCTCATCAAGCCTCTTATTCTTCCTCCTCGTAATTCCACGAAAATTAACTCCACGTGAGCAAACATTCATATTAATTTGCAGGAAGCGATACTCCGTAAAATCTCTTTCGACTTGGATAAGAGTAAAATTTTTCAATCTTTCCGATACATTCGCTGAATTATATATTAATTTTATCGCGAATCAGAGGAAGAGGCGTAAAGGAGAAGAGAATTAGCCACAGCATTCTTAGCGCAAATGGTTTGTAAAAGTGGCGCGGTCGTTTAAGAAGGTCGCTTCCGTCGAGAGGAGCTTTTTGCACATGCACTGCACAAAGCGTTAGCTCAATCTCTCTCTCTCTCTCTCTCTCTCTCTCTATCTCCTTCTTAAGACTCGGCGCGCACTCTCGTCAAATCGTCCCGAACAAATCGCCCGACTTCTTTTTTCGCCTACTCTTTTTCTCACTCCGCGAGAGCCGCTGAAATTTTCAGGTTAATCTACGTCACTCGCAAGCCATATAAGCAAAAACCGACTCCATCATTTTTTTTTTGCCCTCCCTGTGTATACCTGCACGTGTATGAAAAACCAATGTTACATTTGCCTTTGAGCTCGTCCACCGCAATATTTGCGTCTCGCGTATACTCTGATGTCTGTTTTCGAGCTTCGCTGAAAGAAAAAAAAAACAACAACAAAAAAACTAAAGTTTACAAGTGTACAGCGTTGTGAATAATAAGAGTATTGGACTCTAGTGAAAATCGCTATTTTATCGATTACGAAGACTTTTAAATCATCGTAAGCTTACATAAAATGGGGGGGAAGAAAGTGACGCTTAAAAAGAAAAAAAGGAAAGCTCGGAGCAGAGGCACTCGGTAAGAGTCGAGAAAGGAATAATCCAGTCACCAGCGCTGTTTATCCACGGTCAATTTTCGATGTTTGCCGCGCGTCGTCGCTCGACTCGAGCTAAATGGTCCTTGACTTGCGCTCGGGCACACATCCTTCGGTTGGCGATCCTCTCGGTCTCCTCGTCCTCGTCGTCGCGCGTCTTCCTCGCGTGCATCTAACCATAGACCAGCGGTAGCCACACGCACGCGAACCATTTGCATTTTTCCTCACGAAACGAGAGAGGGAAAAAAAAAGAACAGCAGAGAATCAAAACAACGATAAACGATAGAGCACACGTGTGTGCATATATGCATCGCAAGAGGTGAAATTATTAATTAACCGTTTTTTTTTTGCTTCGCTCATCCGAAGGTCTCCGAGAAATATTCTACTTTTCGCCTCGAAACAAGTCGATACAAGGATACCTTATTTGAATTGTTTGGCGTGCCTCCGAGGATCCACTTCTTCGAGTGTTGTTTGAGCTTCCTTGTTTGTTCGGACCACTCCAGCCGCTGTAAGAATGTTTCACGCTCAACGGGTAGACAAATTTAAGTTTCTAGACTTGGGACTCGAGCATCCGAAAAATATTATTTCTATCAATTTTTTTACTTGATATGTTTGACCAATTTGTCTCGATGTATAGTTTCTTATTTTCTTTCACGAATAACCCCCACCGCGCGATTAACTCGAATAGCGTAAAAATATCTTTAAACTGGCATGAGGGCAACAAAAAAATCATTAACGTCACTACCTATACTTCTTCCGCTCGAGCTGAGCCAGCACGTAAAGTCTATCCGAGGCAGCGAATCCGAATAGGATCTCAAGCCAGCGATTCCCACTGCGTGTAACGAATTTATCGATTCCCAACGCTGTAGCTAGTCGCGCGCGCGGCTCACGCATGTATATTAATCATTTTCGCATACCCAAAAGGCCTTAATCATCGGATTAACGGCGAAAAGCTTAATGCAAGCCTAATGCTAACTGCTCCAAGACTCGGGGCTTCGGTATATACAGTTCGATTCACCGCGTGCACGCGCGCGCGCTCAACCTGCAGCGTCACTAAATTTTCTCTTTATTAATATTGTTTCTCTTCGCGCGGAAACAGCTAGTCCCCCGACTCTCTGTCTCTTCTTGTTTTTTACAATCTTTCCGAATCTCTATAGGCTCGCAGACGCGCGCATATGCGGTCCCCGATTCTCCGGATTACGAGCGGCGGAAGCGATCTGCGCTCTCGAGCTCGCGAAATTTTCACATCTTTATTCGTAGCCGCGCGCTGCCGCCTAATTAAGGATATGAGAGGCAATTGTGCATTTTGTGAAATAATTCAATTCGATGTCGGAACAGCGTTTATCATTAAGGTGCAAGTAATTTTTGTTACTCGGAAGAAAAAAAATAAATCAAATAAATAATATAGATGAGATTGTGTTTGACGAAATATTTTGGTATAGTAATTGAAAGGTTGAATAATAAAGGATCAAAAGTACGTGGTATATTATAAAATTATTAAATCACTTTAATTTGCTCGCAAGAAATAAATAATAAGCTGTTCAATATTTCAATGAAGAAACGGCTGACACTCGCTGCGCGCTCGTGCAGGACAAAAAGAAACGGAAGAAACAAACAGAAACGCGCGGAATGCCGCATGGAAGGATGGTTTTTTTTTATCGCCGCGCTACCAGGCTACGCGCAATTTTCCATCCCTGGCAGCCGAGTCGACTCTCGTCAAGTTCGCATCCTCGCATCGGTCTCGAGATAGAGTCCGCGCGTCAGCGCAGTAACAATAATATCGCGACGGGACGTCCCGGACACGTTTTATTTACTTACTTACCGCCGCCGTCGACGCTTTTTTCGCCGCCTTATGTGCTGTGAAATGCGTAATGAGCTCGAGCGCGACGAATGCCGCGACCGAGAGCCGAGAGAGACAGAGAGAAAAAAAGTGCACGAGCTGCGAAACTCGAAAAGTACCTTGTCTCCGGTGCGGCGCGCGGTGTGTATATTCGGAGCGAGAGATTTGACCTCTCGATCAACCGTACCTCGATTCATCCCGTGTACCGTTCTCGCGGTCGTCTCTTTTTTTTTGTTCTTCTCAGTCGCTTTTGCTCAACCGCGCTTGCCTCGGAGGAACTTTAATCAAATTCACGCCTAATCGCCGTCTACGCGCTTTTACATTTTTTAAGTCAAAAACTTCTTTTTCCTCGTAATTATTGTTCAAAATGCGAGAATCGGGTTGGATGAATTTGTTCGTTTTAAAGCTGTACTCGCTGACCGTACAATGGTCTGGAAAAAATGTAAAATATCGGTGAATCGCGAGCGAGGTGGAAAAAAAAAGAAGCGATCTTGGCGAAAGCACCGGCTCGAAACCGAAAACTGGTCTAGTGGTGGCCGCAGCGGTGATTCCGAGCCGGCCAAAAAAAAAGAAGTAGGAACGCAACGCTCGATAGGGTCCGAAGAAAAGAAAATGCTCTTTCGAGCGCGATAAGCATCGTTTACCCAACGATTCACCACGGAACTTCTTACCCACTCCTCGAGCTTTTTCTGCGCTCCTCTGTATTTGCCTCTCTCCCTCTTTCTCTATCTATCTATCTATCTCTCTCTTGACGATCTAGACGCGACTACTTTGTGTAAAGCAATAGCCCGTCTCGATACGGCACTTATAGTCGCGATCCGCGCGGATATCGATATTCCGGCTGCAAAACTTTCCCACACATCGGCGTAAGCTTGGTTGCGATACGGGACGTCAAGAGAGGAGGTGGAAGAGGTGGAGGGAAAAAAGGGGTGCGCAAAGGGAGAAGAAGAGGCGCAAGAGCTGCGCGGCGAATGAATGAGCCACGCATTCCGCCAAGAAGCCGCCGCCACTACTGGCGCTTATGATTTATATGCGCTTACGCGCGGAGGCCGCGGCGAGCGACGCTTTTCACGTCCTCTGCTCTTGCTGGCTGGTGCAGGGAGACTCGAGAAACTGCGCCGCGACGCGTGAATTCTTCATTAAAATCCTCTCCTACCCTCGAGATGAGGCTTTATTTCCGTAATAGATTTATTTAGTATCTTTCATATTCAGTTCTGGCGTTGGCTCGCTGCTGGACTCGCGCGCGCACACACTGCACTTACTTTTTTTCCCGGCAGCAAAACTTGCGTAATCTCGACGACTCGACCGATAGTTTTTTTTAAGGCAAAGTGCACGTTTTTCACGCAGCTTTAGCCTTGCATGAAATTGTCCAATTCGTTGAAATGATTCGCAAGCTGAAATTTTCACAACCAACGGAAGCTTTACTCTCTCGCGCGTGGTATCGAACCAGTACTTAATTGTCCAGTCTTCAATTAAGACCAAACAGATTTTCTCGCATAAAAAGAAAAAAAAGCACCGTTGGCTAAAATCATCACAATCGAATAAAGTGAAATAAAATTGAGGAGCTCAAACTGCGAGATTGTAATTTCCTCGGTGGAAGCCCTATAATATAAGAGGCCGCCAAGGCTGGACAACAAGTGTATAACTGTTGCAGGGATCCAGCACTACGGGAAAGAAACTTTGGAAATCAAGGGAAAATAATCCCGGTCGCGCGCAAAAAGCAAATATAAAATCTAGAAAGCGGCTCGCGTCCCATATAACATATATAACTGCAGCGCCGGTAGCAGCAGCAGCAGCAGCAGCAGCAGCAGCAGCAGTTCCCCGCGCATCCGGCCTTCGGATCTCCGCGACTCCACTACCACGGCAGATGCGCTGACAAGCGATTCTTTCCTCTCCTCTCACCTCTCTTTCTCTCTCTCTCTCTCTCTCTCTCTCTCTCTCTCTCTTCAGCTCGCCAGATTGCGCGCCGCTCGCCGCGCGTTGATTGATGCCGACCTGCAACAATCCACTTCTTCCCTATTCATTTTGCAGCAGCAGCAGCAGCTCCTTTTCCTTTTTCATTCCCCCCCTTCCCCTCCCCTTTGCCCCTTACGATGCATACGACGAGCATTAGCGACTCCACTCGCCGCTTCGACTACCGCGTTTACGCACGCCGCGACACATTCTATATATATATGTGTGTGTATACACGATGTGCATGTGTGATTATACAGTTCTTTTTCTCGCGTTGCTTTACGGCGGCACCAACGACTGCAAAACTGACATTTAATTGATTAGAATTCAATGGCTTTAGCCTAGAAATGAGTAAACGATATTTCCCAAACTACCAATTAGGTAATTTTAACAATTCAAGGGAATAAAATCTATACTACTTATATAAGAATTAAAAAGCTCAAAATTGCTTGACCATCTGTGAAATGAAGGTACTCGATCCGCGGTAAACAATACAAGTAAGTTTAATTCTACTCTTACGGCTCGGCTTACTACACAGTCAATATTTCAATATATTCCACCTATAGTCGAGCAGCGGACTCGCGCAGGCCAACGAAATAGAACGAGAGAGAGAGAGAGAGAGAGAGAGAGAGAGATAGAGGGTGGTGGGGGGAGAGAAATAGGAAAACATTAATTCTTACCGCAAGATGTTTATCTCATTTCGCGGCGAAACAAAACAGAAGAAAGATTACACGCCACGAGTAGAAGGTGCGTGTCAATCAAGAGTAAAGAAGGAAAAAAAATGAATGAAAAAAAGCAGCGAGGCAAGGAGAACATATAAAACCATTAATATCGTGTGCGCGACACCTACGCGATCGTCACAGCGGGATACGAACGACGAAAACGTCGCCTTACCCGGTTCCTATATACGTATACCTCCCCGCCTGCAGTGTGACAGCTCCGGTATCGGCTGTACGAGCCCGCAAGCGACAACGGAATTGACTGTTGAGCCAACGTTGGACCGACGCTCCATCCTGCAGCTCCGTGATTCGTATATAAGTATATTTATTGTGATACAGCTCGCTGAGCTGCCGACATCCAGACGATACCTATATAAGCGCTATATAATTAAATGCGATCTCGGCTGAATCCATGTTTTTACCAAGTTCGATCGATGCCATGTAGACAGCATCACCAGACATTCTGATGCTGCTCAAAATTTCTATACCTAATACAGTCTTGGAAGAAATATTTATAAAAAAAAAACTCTTATTTACAAGATTTTTCTCATTTTTATAATTACTTTCGAGATAATTTGGGTTTATAAGCTTTGATAAAAAGAACTTTTTGTAGAATAAAATGGAAGCGATCTCGATTACCCATTTATCTTGACGCTTAGTCCGCAATCAATTTGTGTTACTTGATAAAACTCATTAACTATTACCTTTATTGCATGCATACGTAATATTTTACAACCATAAATTTTGTAGGTATAAAAGATAAGATATAAAAGGTCGGTAAATAGTCAATAAATACCTATAAGGTAGATTGTCAGCGATGCATCGGTAGAATTATGTAAATGATGCGAAAAACAGCAGGACGATATTTTCAACTGAATCATAAAGCACGAATTGCAGAGCCGAGTGCCGTTCGTGCGGACGGTGAGCATGGAGCAGCGCTGGCCGGACATCGCGCCCTTCTTCTCCGTGGCCGGTGGTACGGACCACTTCGCCCACCCGGGACACCACCACCACCATCATCATCACCACCCGAGCTACACGAGCCTCGGCACCAACCACGGCCACTACGAGACGAGCGCCGCCGTCGCCCAGCGCAACGTCCTGCTCCACAATGCGACCCTCGCACCGCCCGTCGGCGATCTCAACTCCACTGGTTCCTATCACAATGCTGGTGAGTATCGACCTCCACCGATACGACACTTTTCACAAACTAGGGCCGTTTTTTCAACTGGAGAGAGATCTTGTACTCTCCGATTCACTTTGTAATTGAATTAAACAACGACAGTTACGGTTACTCTTGTAATTAATCACTCTCTTTCCGCGCGATTTCAAGGTATAGATTACCGAAGATACAAGTGATACGATCGCTAAGTAGTTTCGACATGTGGAAAAGAATTACTTACTGTCATTCTGTCAGTCTCTGGTGGCTCAATTTGTTACCGTCCAATGCCGCCGCAACGACATTCCATTCGATGCATGCCATTTTTAATAAATCAAATACAAAGTTCATCAAATCTTTCATTTACAACAAAATTGAAATACCTACTTTAAAAAAATTTTTTATAACTTGATACTGCTGCAGACATTAGCCAATTTACATTTATCATTAAATCTTAGTGAATTATCGACGAAAAGAAAATTCGGAGAACACGCATAAGTTTCGCGAACTTAACTGCTCACTGTCGCAGGTGGTCCATCGAACCTTGGCTCAGCGGTGGCGACATCGATGAACCTGACCAACAGCAGCGAGCCCATGGGTGCGGACAATGGATCGGCGTATAAATCTGAGCCGACTGACATGATGTACTATCCCAACGCTAGCGCAGACACCATGAACCAGACGACCGATTCGATATTCTCGGCTTTGCTTGACGAACAGCTAGGCTGGAACAACGAGGATCTCGCCTTCAACGTCAGTGACGGTAAGTCAATTTTAATCAATTCTATCTAGCCTCGCCTTCAAGCGAACTAATCATCTGCGACAAAGCAACGGAAAAAATATAATTTTCAGTGTCAGATTTTTACGCATTCACAAATAATCTTCCATACAATTATGATTTTAAAGTTAATTATAAAAGCTGTTTATCAGTATGATGAAATATCATTGAAATATTTATTATATTCTTTTTATTAATAGAAAATCTTAAATATCCAATAATTTTTGTAAATTTTCCAGTGTTCAAGTCTTTAAAATTCAACTATATTAACTGCTTACATTTTTTTTTACATTAATTTTCAACCGAACGTGCAATTATTATGCTGCTTTTATGATTTGAAAGAAAAACAGACGCATGTATCATTTAATAGAAAAGTTTATTTCATAAAAAAACTAACATACAAATGTTACATTAATTAAATTTAAGCCGTTGGCATTGCTGACTCATAGTCAAAACAATAATCTTGGTTCTTACTCGTTTACATAAAATTAAAAATTTTAATTGTTAATTACATACTTATACCTATGCTAAGTATCTTATACTATCATATAAACATTGTATTTTTTAAAAGCAAGATCAAATACAATATAACGTTAATATTGTAATGAAAGCTAATACTATTTAAACGTTTTAACATAAATGTTTCTATGATTTTCACCCGTCTTATCGCTATTATTTTTAAACAGATCGCGTCCAATTTTTATCGACGATTTTTGTTTTTCCTCCGGTGTTTACCAGATCTCTTCTTCTTCTACTTGCTGCGCTGCGCCTCCAGATGAACTCTGAACGTCTGAAAACTAAAAAATAATTTTTTTTTAACTAAATGCTTGAACTTTTCAAGTTATTCAATAAACAGCTTTAACTTTTGAAAGAATATTTTATAAATTGTATACAAAGATTTCTTATACCGGTTTATAACAAATTTACATTTCAACTTAGCATGAAACCACAAAAAACTGTCAAAACATTTTAGAATTACTCTTTATAAAAAGAATAAAACTTACGCTTCTGATATCCTTGCCACCAAATGAAGACGCTGGTCCGTAATCACCACCTCCACTGTCGCTGTTAAGCCAATCCGGCACTTCCTGACCAGCCTGGGCTAAAATCCTAACGAGGTCAGACTGTACTCTGCTGTCAAAGTGTCCGTCGTAGAAGCTTGAAGCTTTACCCTTATTACCAACACGTCCAGTCCTTCCGATTCTGTGGATATATTCATCGACATCCTTCGGTAGATCATAATTGATTACGTGCCTAACGTTTTTGATATCCAAACCGCGTGCTGCAACTGCTGTTGCTACCAGTATCGCCATTCTTCCTGACTAAAAAAATGTTTCAAATTAATTTTCTTTTTGCTCAATTCATAAGATGAAAACTTAAATAGGATGTTTTTTCTTATTAATGTTACAATAATGATTTCATTGATCGGAATATTTATTCAGTAAAATTAAATTTTAAGGATTTAATAGGAGATATTTTAGCACTTAAATTCATTGAATATAATAGAACAAAAATACTTTCTATTTAAGGCACTGATTGTTGATTTTTTTCCAGTTGGACAATTTGACTGTATCTAATATTTCTGCTTCTTAGTACATATCATTTTAAATAATTTTAGGCATTATTAAGCTACAATATAATTCAATTTTCGTTAATTGAAAAATTAAGTTGTAATACCTTGAAATCAGCAAGAGCTTCTTCACGTTCTCTTTGCAATCGATCTCCGTGAATACTTGTCGTCGGGAAATTGTTTTCTGATAAGAAGGCAGCGATGAAATCTGCAGTTCGCTTTTGATCAACAAATACGAGTATGCCTTTAAGAGCACTTTGGGTCAATTCAATTTCCAATAGTTCCTTTAATTTGGAACGCTTGTCGGATTTTTTGACTTCATAAAATGTTTGTTCAATGTCGGTACACGCACTACCAACTATGCCCACTGTTACGAAAACGTAATTGTTTAAAAATTTAGAGGCTAGCTGCTGAATTTCTTTCGGAAATGTTGCCGAAAACATCAAAGTTTGACGTTCGCCGCATGGTACCATAGTATCGTGACGGAGTACCTATAAAATAAATTACATTTAATCTGATGATTCGATAAAATATCTTATCAAAGATTAAAATATAAATTAAACAGATTATCGGATTTTGAACTAGATCACAAATCACAACAAATATTTTAGTCAATAATGTGCAGTTGGTTTCATTTTTTTTCTTCACAAAATTAAAAACTATCTAGTTTTTCATTTTTTTTTTTTTTTTT
>UELV01007074.1:0-10242 GCA_900490015.1 Megastigmus stigmatizans | reverse complement strand
AAATAGAGCGACGTAAAATAAAAAAAAAAAAAAAAAAATTCCAAATTACACCGAGTAATACTTTATTTATAGGTGTATATAATGTATATGTATACACACCTACATCAAGGATATGGAAAATGTCAGTGTGTTCGTGTAATTTAACTAAATGTCTCGCGGTACCGCATTGCACCTTTCGTAGGTATGCATTGCTGTTTTATTTGATCTCGAAATTACGTAGGGTTATCATTATTACTATATCATTTAAAGCATTAAGTTTTATAACGAAACTAGAATCAGATATTCGCTGTCGTAGTGGAAGTAAATACTTTCGTAGTTTAGATTTTTCAAATAATTTTCTCATCAGTCAAATATAAACATCGATACACAATATTGAGTATTTGTTACTTATGATAAAGGCACTATACAGCGAAATAATTATCTTGACGCAAGTATGCGTGTAAGTAAAATGAGTAAGAAACATCTTAATATTTATTGTTAAGTTGGTAGATTTTGATATTTAACATGTTAGAACGCACGATTTAAACAAGACAAACTTATCTGGACACCTGATCGGTTTTTATGCAAATACTTACAACGAGAAAAAAAATTATTAGAAAATAAATATTTTGCTGTATCCAATATTTAAGTAAAAAAATGGTTTAATACAAACTAATTTCATTTCTTTAATTTGATTCAATTCACTAGAGAAACAGTATATTTTACTACGTATAATATTTGAAATGTGTATTCTGTGATTGAAAAGTATTTATTTAAGTACACCAAAGATTTTCTATTGATATTTTTCTCCGTTGTGTAATTTCTTGTTTCTCGTTATACGGACATACATAATATCCATGGCTGTTTTGTAAAATGATAAACGTATTCGTCCTTTCCATGAATAACATAAATTGTTTGAAAACCGTCTGTCTTTTTACCGACATAAAATAACTATAAAAGAGACTATATGCTCGTGTTATTTTATAAGAAAAAGAAATCTTCCGTTTTAAATGTAATGACGTTCCGCAAAACAAAACATTCGCAAGAAGCGCATTTTATCTTTTATAAGTGCGTCATCGGTGTCAAAATAACAATGTGTCAATTAAACATGCAGCTAACTTTGATGTACTTTTTCCTTTCCGTGAACAAAAAATAAATCTTAATCATAATATCTGTGATATATTGTACTTTATTAACAATCGTTTTAAAACAATATATTTTTTTTTATTTCATACTACAGATCACATCTAATATCTAATCAATCTGTATCTATTTAACAGTTCGAATATTGTTTAAATTCAAAAATATATTGTTATAAAAAAGGCAAAATTGTACGGTTTTCTCATAAAAATAAACTAGTATCTCTATTTTCTTGCGTGTTTATTTGATATATTGTGTAAAAATAAGTCATTCCTTGTCAAAATATATTATAAAATATTTTATTTAGAATGTAAAAAATGTTCAAAGTCACAATTCGATTTTGGAAAATCATACATTTTCCAAAATCTTTATTGTGCCTTTTCATCGAATGTCTATGATTCACGTGTGTTCATAAAATATATATATATATATAGTTGAATTAATAGCAAATAGTTTCATACGATTTATATATAAAATGCGATATGAAACTTTTTAGTTAATTATTATACCAACAAGAAAAAGAAGAAAAAAAGAAACAAATGATATTGTAATGCGCGAAAATGTCCCATGTTGTTGTCATACATATAAAAAATACGTGTTAGAAAAGTATATTATATACTAATAACGAAAAAAGAGATTATTATATATAAAATAAATTATGCAAATCTCGACTGCCAATAAAAAAAAAATCGACTAATAATTCGCATAAATTATTGTCGTACAACACACGTGGCTCTTGACGACGCTTATCTTCCAAAATCGCAGTCGAGTATTTCCGAAGTTTATTGGTAAAATCACGTATAACGAAGCAAAAAAGTGTTAAAAAATGTTGTACGTCGCGCATAATGAGCGTGATGAATTTTTCTGTCAATAGACCTCGATGTTATTATTATATTAATATACATGTACTTTTGTATACGTTTTAACGTACTTAAAAACGACGTATTTTGTACTTCGAGTACCTTTGCAGCAACGCTGATTTGTAAAATCGTCGATAATCGAGTGAGAAATTTCTCGATTTAAAAAAAGAAAAAAGAAAAAATTGTGATGTATACGTATTATATACATGTACTAGTCGATAGAATAATAGATATGAAATAAATTTATTTCCCCGCACCAATAAATCGACTTTTTATTTCAGAGTGTATCTGAATTTATATAGATATAGATATATAAATAC
This sequence comes from Megastigmus stigmatizans, assembly GCA_900490015.1. Lineage (NCBI taxonomy): Eukaryota > Metazoa > Arthropoda > Insecta > Hymenoptera > Megastigmidae > Megastigmus > Megastigmus stigmatizans. The sequence continues at coordinate 7,943 of UELV01007074.1, read as the reverse complement.
CAAAATATTGAAGCAACTAATGTTTCCTTTATGAATTAACTATATTAATTATCATATAACAACCAGCAAAATTCACCACTTGTTAACGCTTGCTCGCATATAAGACTGTCTTTCTGATTATTTTTTGAAAAATTGTCTATGGTTTTAATCATTTGAATTCCTTGAATACTCGAACCAATTAACATTAAAAAAATACAATTTCAGTGAAAAATAAGTCAAGAATTGAATACAATAATCTAAAGTAATTTAAAAAGTTCAATTCAAATAATAATTCATTTGCTTTACTATTAGTATAATAACTATGTAAAATAACTATTAGTATTAACTGAATGTACTCTAATGTTAATAATCAAACAACTATACAATCTTATTCAAATTTTTATTCTAAAATGTAAAAGTAGTGTCCATTTATAATTTATTATTATATTTATACTAATTAAATATTCTGCTTAATGCTCAGTGCTTACAGTTTAAGGCAGTCTGCAAACTGAAAATCAAATGATGTATATTATAGCAAATACTAAGGCTCTCATTAGCATTCTTGCGAATTGAATATTTGGTAAAATCCATATTATACATTATACTTTTAGCATCAGAGAATATTAATAATGATTTACACCTGAATTAAAAGTAATTAATAATAATTAATTAGGAATTACCTAATTATATACAATACACATACACGCTAAAAAATCGAGAACAGCTGACTCGTGACATCAGTGGAGCCGAAGGAGATGAAAATTTCAGGAACTTGGCAAGCTGCTTAAGAGGATGTGCTATACATAGCCGTTAAGATTTCTTTTCAGTTCTAGCATTTAACGAAATATATAAAGTAGAGATTAATTTATGGAAAAAAATTCTCAGTCACCATCTTGGTAATGATATAATCATAACATGGTTCAAGTTTCTTGAAATTCCATCTAGAATTCAAAGATTTTTGTCGTCAAAAATTTCGTTTGTAATTCACAGCGACTTTTATTTCCGAAATTTTCGATGACAAAAATCTCTGCGAATTTTGGATGGAATTACATGAAACTTGAACCACATAACGTTTATATCATTACCGAGGCGATGACGTAAACGTGTAAGTTTTTTTTCAGGAATTAAACTCTATCTTATATATTTCGTTTAATGCAAGAACTGGAAGGTTGGAACCTTTCCGGCTATAGCACATCATCCCTTAATATTCTTACTATAACTTAATATTCTTTACATCAAACATTGACTGTATAAAAAAAGTATTTTTTTTACATTTTAAACATATATTTTATTCACTCGTGAATATTTTGATACAAATATAATATTAGTAGATTCATATCCAAATACTACATTACACATTTAAAAAAATTTAATTATATACATAGTAAAAAAAGTTGATATTACAATTATCTTTAAAATAAAATATTGATATTGTATTTATTTTTGTTCCATGCCCTATAATTTATATATAATATAATATAATGTAATACATATATATATATATATATATATATTTCAGGAACTTCATAATAAGCTGTAAGTTTCTATTGAATGGTAAGTACATTTATATATTATATACATATCCATGAGTAGATTTTACATAATCGCAACCTGCACTGTAACATTTTTTTCAATTTACACACTATATATATTTCAGTTTATTGGTAACATTCTTTGAATAATTTTACATTTTCCTACTATAGTCTTATCGAACGATTATAAAATTAACAAACCTATAAAGATCTTCATTTACTATTAATATTATTAAACTGTAGTAACATTTGAACATTTTATTATTAATTGCACAATAGTATTTTTATTGCATCGTGAATAAGAAAAGTATTGAATTAGAGTTTAATTATATTTTTTCTATTTTGATTTCATTAAACGAAATATTTTATATCTATATGTATGTATAGCCTTACATATTTTTGTACCTTTAACTAACTATGTACTTACATGTAAGCATTCAGAAAATAAAATTCTGTAATTTTGCATAATTATTAATTATTGATTTGAATGCTCCGATTTAAATCATTTATTCAAAACGAGTAAATATATTATTAATTTAAAGCCTCGTTTAGTCAAGTTATTTAGAAATTCTTAAATCACACAAATATTTACTTGGGTTGAATAAATGCTTTCATCAGAAATATTTCTATAAATATTTAGTAACCGAATAATTTATTCTCTGAGTAGAAAATATATATATTTTCATTAAAGGTGTTAAAAAAATTTTTAACAGTGAACATGCATTTTATTTAAGTGGTACAAGGGATTGAATTATTGCACATTTAATATTCAGATATCTAGTTTTCTTATCATGGTATTTTTCTGGTCTTTCACACTTTTTATGCAGATAATAAAATAATTTATTTTACATAAAACTTGTGTGTCATAAAATTCCATACATATACAATCATCTACATATTTTTATGAAAACGACTGGTCAAAAAACCAACGGAAATATGATCGGTTTTGAGGTAACTCTTTGTACATATGTATGTCTCATTCTAATCTACACGAGGGCGCTTTTTAGAAGGTTCACCGACAGGTTTCTCCTGAATATAGGTATTCAAATTTCTAGACTCGATTAAGGAAATCAAATCTTCATTAGACAGGTACCTAAATATTCTTTCTGAACAAGCATCTGGCATAGTTAATCTTGACGTGAGTTCTAGTGAATCCTTAGCAGGTTTCAATAAATTTCCTCTCTCTATTCCTTTTTTAAATTGCAACTTAAGGAGATACCCATAGACAGGATATTTTATATCTAAATTGGTTGAGTTGACGATTGTTTGAAGAACTGTATTCTTCGCGTGAATCGACATTTCATTGGCATCCTTGAAAAGGATATTGTACAAAATTGTATAATTATCTATTTTCAAGCTCTTCAATTGTTTGATCTCGTTATCACATAATTTTGAAAATCCAACCTCGTCGCTCATTGTGCTCAGATCACTTTTACACCATGATTCTATGTCAACACAAACATATTCATATAAAAATTATAGATTGCATAAAGGTTTAGTAGTAGAATAGTTTGAGTTTCAAATACTGTTAAGCTTTTTCAATTTTTTTTTTAAAATTACCCAATATTTTGTACTTTCAAATTAAATAATTTTTTTTTTATAATTTAAGAATTGAAATAAGAATGTATTTAATTTGATTAAAATCGATAAGTCAAGAAAGCAGAATCATTATTCTTAATGATTAATGTTTAGTGTAATCTAAATAAATTTTCATCAATTACAAATAATGTATAAGTAATAATGTTAGTATAATAATAATAGTTAGTAAATTCTGCTTATTTTATTCATTAACATTAAAAGCATGCCTAACATTTTCATACAATTAAAAAAATTCTTTCATACCTAATTTCTTAAGAAACTTCTTTGTTTTCTCGCTGATGGGGAAATTGATTGTCTTCAGTCTGTGCAAGTGCTTGCGGAAGTTACAGTATATGTATAGCACATTGAGAATGTTGTTGATGTTGAGATTCTGGCAAGGTATATTGTAAAAGCATGAGAGTGGAGTTGCACCTTCAGAATCCTCAATATTTATATCAGCACCGTAATCGAGGAGATGCTTTACAATCGACCAGCATGGAGTGAATAAACAACATGCTAAGTGTAGTGGTGTCCTTCCAAGATATTCTGTAATGAATTTTCCATTTGTAATAAATTTAAATAATTGCAAAAAAATTAACTATATCTAACTACTGCTACATAGAATACATTTCTATGCATAAATATCATGAAAGTACGATATACACATATAAGGGTAATTATTTTAACATAAATTTCTTTAAATATAATAATTAATTTCTTCTATTATTTTGAATTAAAGAAATTCAATTCTTTTTTTGATAAAGACTTTGCTTATACTTTGATTAAAAAAAAGATTGTTTTAAGTTAAGAAGAGTATTCCTTTCTTCTAACCTGATTCTTTAGAGACAACACAATTTGGACTGGCATCATTTTCTAGTAATATTTTAACAATATCGGTATTTCTATTATGGCAAGCCATGTGTAGAGGTGTCAATCCTTTCAAGGTTCTTGCGTTCACATCGGCATTCTTGCTCAGCAGGAGTTCAACGGTGCGCCTCCTCTGAAAGTAAACTGCAAAATGCAGTGGTGTGTAGCCCGACCATACTGGCGAATCCAAATTCACAGCTCGATTGATCTCAGAACCGGAATCCAGTAGATCCTGGACATAGTCTGGATACTGCTGCACGCATGTAAGATGCAAACTTGTTATTCCGCTGCGATCCGCTGGTTTGGAGACTTCTACATCAAGTGCGCCTAGTAGAAGATTGATAATCTTTTCGTTTGGTCTTTGGTCTGAACAAAACAAATTAATACATAAGTTTTTTGATTTCATATAATTATTTAGTTTGAAGAAAATAGGTTTACAAAACTATTCTTTTTTAAATAAATCACCAATCAAAGTTGTAGAATATTTTCATTCATTATATATAAGTAATTAGCTATATATACTATTTTCCAATTTGAAATTTGATTTTAGTATCGTCAAATCTTAGAAATTATAAGTTTTTAAATAAATAATCGCAGTATAAGAATTTAAAAATACATAATAAACTTATAATAAAGCTAAAAGAAAGAAGTTCTTTTATTTTAATAATTATAACAAAAGATAAAATAATATCTCTTATTATGTATGCTATATAAAGCAGTATTAATAATAATAACGAACAAATATATAGCTTTACTATTTACATGTAAAGTGTACTAAATAAAAAAGTTATCAATTAAAATTAATATAATATATGTAAATATATGTACTACATAGTAAAAAAAATGTTATAACCATCAGTAGCAGCCGAAATAACCAAATGAAGGGGTGACCTTCCTTTTGTATTCACAGCTCTCGTATTGGCACCATTCTTCAATAATAATTCTATTATTTCTGTTCTTGCGTGTTCCACTGCAAAGTGAAGCGGCGTATATCCGGGCCACATAAGTGAGTCTTCATTGACCGCTTCATTAATGTCGACACCCATATCTAAAAATTTCTGAATAACATCTAATTTTTTCCTCATACATGCTATATGGAAATGCGTGAGCCCTCTATGATCTACAGGATTGACAACAGTAAGATTTTTCGAGGCTAGAATAAGATCAATGATTTCGTTGCTTTTGTTCTTGAAGGTCGATTCACCGTGCGTCTCGCAGTGATGTCGGTGCAAAAACACGAATGGGAAACGAAATACTGAGTTCCTCCTTGAGGGATTCTTAGTATAAGACTTTGATGCAGCGATATGGAGTGAAGTCATTCCATCAGTTCGCTGAATGTTTACATTGGCACCCTTGTTCAATAGCATTTTAATGATTTTTTCTTGTCTGTGAATAGTGGCTATATGAAGAGGTGTGCACATTTGTTCATATTCCATACAGTTGACATCGGGGTTGTGCCGCAATAAAATTTGAATAATGTCATTGCGACCCTTCTTTACAGCTATGTGAAGGGGAGTAATGCCAGTTTTTGTTTTTACATTAATATCAGCTTTCAACTCCAAAAGTAATTCAAGGATAGGTATTTTATTATTCTCTACAGCAAAATGTAAAGCTGCATATCCTGGCCACTCTTGGGCAGTAAAATTTATTTGAGCATTGATATTTAAACCATCACCTATATAATTTTTAAGCAATTGAATAGTCTCAAAACATCCCCTTTTTGCGGCTAAAAGAAAAGGTGTTAAGTTATCTTTTGCTTTAATATTTGTATTAGCGTTGCGATTCAATAGCATCTGAACTGCTTCTATTTTGCCAAATTCAATAGCACAATGTAATGGAGTATAGCCTGGTAAACTTGATGCATGTAAATTGATTATTGAATTAATATCAATGTTGCTGCCTAATAGATGTTCAATGACACTTGTATTGTTTCTCATAGAAGCTATATGTAAATATGTAAGACCACTTTCATCTGTAAAATTGTTGTTTTCTGTGACACTTGGTGATGACAACAGAAGGTCAGTGAGTGTATCATATTTTAGTTTTGCAGCTAGATGTAGGGATGTTTCATTCTTGAGAGTTTTTCTTTCTATTAAAGCACCTTTTCTTAATAAAAGCTCGACTAATTCCAAATCACCTAATTTTATAGCATTATGAAGGGGTGTGTGTTGGAGACATGGCTCTTCTAGATTTACTCTGCAGCCTCTTTCAATAAGCAGTTTAGCCATTTCTTTTTTCCCTTTTATAAGTGAATAATTCAGTAAAAAGTAGTCCGTCCAGGTTGGATCAGTAGGTAAACCATTCAAATCTACCAACTCTTGTAACTTTTCAATATTGCCCATTTTAACAGTTCTCATGTACTCCATTTCCATAATCTGTGAATAAAAATGATAGATTACAACTTTACATGAATTTTGGTAAATGGCCAATGGATAATTATCAACACAAATGTATACAGTTAGAAAGTGTCTAAAATTTTATGATCCACTTCCAAACCTTATTTCTTATACATTTTCAATACTACTATTCAATAATATTATTTTACAATATTAACAAAAAAATGTGATAGATGAATAAAATCAAGGGATTATATTTTATAAGTACTCATCAGTAATTGATCTTTGACAAGGACGTACACAATATTTATGAATTAATCTATACACAATTTAATATACAAAATATTTAACAGGGTAAAATTAGCAGCTAAAACTTTAAATTAGTGAAACTTTTCAAGAACACAATAAAAAAAGATAAATGAAGCTATTTGAAATGACTATACCTAATAGAAGAAAAATATGAAAGTTTTGATAGCTCTTTGAAAAAACGCATTCCTCCTACATCATCATAAGTTATTTTGATTTTAAAGTAGAATTTACTAGCTCTTTTACAGGGTTTTATTATAATTTTATTATCGCGATATGTTATAAAATCAGAAACGCTTAATATCTTCAATGAATTCGGTTATATTTATAAATTGCTTACATTCATAAACAAATACTGAAATATAGCAATTTTTTTGGAAAACTTCGTTATCTTAAAAATATTTTAGCATATTATATGTACATATGTAAACTTTGGAATTTGGTACATTGACGGTTTTTAATAATTCCGTTTACTTATGTATAGTCAGGTATCGTTATATATCAGGACATTAGGTTGTAAAAATTCAATATGGCGGATCCAATGTAGCAGACCGAATTAGGAAAACTTCATTATAATTATAATGGCGGTGAAAATTCTTATACGTGGGCACGGAGATCGCTGTATATAAGAATCCATTTCTAGGCTTTCAAAATTCATTATCAACGATCTTAAATAATCGGCCTGCCTATATCAACTTTTACTACGAATAATTTTCCAGTTTTGGTCAATTACTTTTGAAAATCTAACATCGAATTTGGAAAATTTTCTACAATGTGTTCTTAATTATGCTTCGAGCAATTTCTCAGCGACAAAGTTAGAGTATGCACTCAAAAGTCAAGACCCATGAACTGGGTAAAGATGAAGAAATATACGGAAAACGGAGCGATTAAGAACTCGTTAAGTTGAAGAGATTCGAAAAACGCCTTATACACTTGCTTTTATGAAAACGATTCATTACAAAATTATATACTTCAAAACATTAAATTGTATAAAAAATTTTTTGTCTAAGCAATTCTGTTATGAAAATATTAAAAAATCCATTGTATTGGTTACATGTTTTAATGAAAAATAAATCTAAAAAGACAATGCACATATGTATGTTATATATACATTTATTTTGAATATAACCAATTGTAATTTATTAATTATAAAAGATTTATTAACTAACTTTAACCAGTGGTAAAGAAATTTTAGAGTTTTGTCCTCTATGAAACATATAGTCAATATGATCGTATTTCAATAGTCTATTCAAAGTTAATGTTTTTTAATAAATTAAATGCAATAACACCAATTTCTTGTCAATAAATTGTTACCTTATTATTCATACATGCATTAGTAGTTTTT
>UELV01007070.1:8578-30931 GCA_900490015.1 Megastigmus stigmatizans | reverse complement strand
TCGGAGCCTTAGGCACTCGCGCCTCAGGCACGCGATGTCGTCTGTCCACCAGTATATCGGTTTTTTGTTGCGTCTAGTTCGTTTCCGTGGCATGGAGGCGTCACAGAGCCGTCCCAGGAGCCCCGCCGTCTCTACTGCCAACTTCTATTTAGATATAAAACTTTGAAAACATTTGACCGGTTTTACACCCGTTATCCAATCTGATAGAAAACCGATTTTTTTCTTAATATCGTTAATTTCTCAAAAAATATAAAATATTAATTCCTGAAAATTTAACAGATCCATTCTAACAATAATCTATAAAATAAAGTAAAATTTTATAATGATTACTAATAAATTCTAAAATTATAACCATAGTTCCAAAAAATTACATTTTTCGAAATAAATAAGGAACGACGCAATTAAATTAAAAAAATAATACTTCAAATTGTAGGTATCTTTATGCTCTTATAAGCGCATATTATAAGTTTATTAAACATTAAACTTTCCTTAACAAAAAAGTTTAAAAACTGAAAATCAAAAAGTAATTTTTTGCAATAAATCAAAGGAGAGTCAATGAAGCTTAAAATTTATTTTTCCGGCTTCATACGACTAAAAAAAACGATTAAAAAAATCTAAATATATGAAATATCATATAGGTATTCAATGAAAATATACATTTTCTGATAATATGCTTAACTATTCTTACGTAAAATATGTATATATTTACTTATTTAATTATTCAATATATAGTTATAGATCATTTATGGATTATATGAACATGTACTGTTAAAATAAATTATATTTTACACCAAACTAAGTAAACAATTACTATGAATCTTTGATAGATGAAGTCAATATATTGTTTTTTTTTAAAATTTTCTTATTAGATTTTTTATTACTTTTAACAACTCGTATAATGTAATATAAATAAAAGAAAGTCTTCATAACTTTTTAATCCCAAAACCATGGCTTGAACCCTTCTGGTTTGGGTGTAGTTGTTGTAGTTGTAGTAGTTTGTTGTTGTAGTTGTTGGAATAGGTACAGCAACTTCCCCCATATTGCACATTTTGAAAATCAGGGCTGCCTGTATGCCGGAACTAAAATGAAATAATTTTTACTTTTAATTATAATATTTTAATTAATAATTGTGAATATTCTGGATAATAAATGACGCGCGAACTTACCTCTAGCTTTTGGATATTTAATTCCTCGGTCTTCCTTGGAAAAATCAGGCAAAGAAGATTCATTTTAACCTGTAGAATAATTAAGTAGTAATTGGTGTAGTAGGGATAATCAATAGGTATTATTCAATCAATAATCATGTTCAATTAAATTTACGATTTACTTATTTAAACTTGAAGTGAATACCTTGTCCTTCACTTGCTTCAATTGCTAACGTCCATATACTTATTATGCAGGTCAAAATGGATAAAATAATTAAAACTTTCATTTTCTAAAAGCCATTAAAATGCAGATTAATAAAATAAAATATTATCAGAAAAATAAAAATATATACTTATGTTAATGAAAATTTAAAATTATGCTCACTTAATAGAATCAATTGATGTTGAGAAATGATGACTATTACTGAACAATCAACCTATTTATACGAGGATGAAATTCATTTAATTTTATAAGAAAGTAAATAACATTATTATGTACTGGGAGAATGTTTTCATTGAATACCTCACAGTTTTGAAAATAAAATTAATCGTCTTATATTATAAAATACTTTAGTATCTGTACAATTACCTATCGTTGTCACAGATTTTTTTAAAAATATTATGATCAAGGAATTCATGGCTTAAGAATGAATAAAAAAAAAGTTTAGCGAAGTGAATGAAGAAGAAAATCTGATCAATTCATTTCATTTGTTGCGTGAACATGAAACTCTGCTAGCTGTAATGAAAATTTTAATTTCACAGATATACATACGCTATATTAGTAAACATTTCTTGGAATTTTAAATTTTGTATGTTATACTGTTCCGCATTATACAGGGTGAGGAATAAATATGGAAACCCCAGAAAATTTTAGAGGATGGTTACTGAAATAAAAACTTAAGGTCAGGTCTTAAGTAATTTTTAGGTCATTTTAAGGTCAACTTTTATTTTTTAAATAGGAACCCTTATTTTTGACATCAGCAATCGAAAGAAGGGGAAATTCTACGTTCAGATATGTATTGAGGTCTAAGGTCCACGTTACTTCAACGGGTAAAATAGAGGTGAAATTTATGCTAGTATGAAAATCCCGGAAAATCTTGCAGGATTGGCGATTAATATAAAATATTTATTAAAAATTTAACTTTCAGAAATAGATAGCTGTAAAGCTAGACACCTAGCTAGTCGCTTTTTAACACTCAAAAATATTAGAAAAAAACCTTAAAACTTGGGAAATGCTAAAACAAGGATTCTGCCTTTGAAAAAATTGAAATTTTATATTAATCACTAATCCTGCAAGATTTTCCGGGATTTTCATACCAGCATAAGCTTCACCTCTATTTTATCCGTTGAAGTAACGTTAACCTTAGACCTCAATACATATCTGAACGTAGAATTTCCCGCTCTTTCGATTGCTCATGTCAAAAATAGGGGTTCCCATTTAAAAAATAAAAGTTGACCTTAAAATGACCTTGAAGGTGAGGTTTAAAGTCAAATCTAAGGTCATTGGATTCCCTGATAAATATTACTTAAGACCTTAAGTTTTTTATTTCAGTAACCATCCTCTAAAATTTTCTGGGGTTTCCATATTTATTCCTTACCCTGTATATCGTATCAATGAGATAGTTCTATATTATATTAATAGTATTCTTCATTTTAATTTGTTCTGAAATTCATATTTTTTCAGCGGGAGTTTAGTAAGATAATTAGATGCAAAGAAAATATAATTAAATTATTATATGTAAACTTTATTATACTCTAAATGACGCAAGTAAACATTTATTACAAGTTGTTTTTTTTCTATGTTCAGAGAAAAGTTTTAAAACATTTTCAATAATGTAATTAAATTACACAACTTTATTCTTTCAAAACACTAAAATATATATAGTTCTAATTCGTTTCGTTCCACCCTACGATTTTCAGCAATTACGTCGTTAATTTATTCGCTTATTCCATCACAACCTAAATCAGACTTCGAATGCCTTCGAAAATTTTTCAAGATATAAAAGCACCTCAGCATCATAAACATTTTTTTGTTTCGGTACAAAGAATTTGGAAAAATCAGTAGATAATATTAAAAGCAAATGAATTTGTGGTTGAGGTGCATAGATTGAGAACATGTGATGGTAGTTCTTTATAATAGTAGGGGTTTGATCATTGGATGAAATAAGAACGAAAGATTACGAATGAAAGATAGAGATGTATAAATTTATGCATGTGCATACTGATGGTTTTACATCAAATAAGCAAATGGAAAAATGACAATTCCTAAAACTTTGATAAAATAATGTTTTTACTTATATGTGCGAAATAATACTTTAGACCCCTTATAATAAATTTCTAAGTAACTAAATAAAGACTAGTAACTGACGTCTTACCTCTCTTAAATGATACGTTACACTTTACATTAAGACAAGCTCTGTACCTAGCAACCATATATAACGGAAGGAAAAACGTTATGTTGAAAACAATTTTCTTTTTATAGTTCACGATTCTTCTACAAATAAAATTTGATGTTTTAAAAATTCATAAATTTTCATTATTATACATCAATATTGCACTTATGCAGGGCTAGAGAAAAATAAAAAATGTAAATAGAAAATATTTTTTATAATTTGGTCATATAAATTTTTAATAACATTCTCCAAATTAAAAATTTCATAGCTTATTATAGGTATTCACTTTATTAATTCAAAATTTCAAAGTTTATCATTTCACGTATTAATTGTCATGTCATAAATTTATGGTTTTCGGGGTGTTAAAAATAAATATATTTAGAATAAAGAACTATAAAATACTTTTTTACTTATGAACTTGAAATAGTTTAGTAATTTTAATAACGTGAGGAATATTGCTATGTAGAATACAATCTTTTTTTTTATGATTCACAATTCATCTATAAATAAAATTCATGTTTTAAAAATTCATATCATATTTTATGGCTATATGTTAATATCGCGCTCATGAGCTAAAGAAAAATAAAAAAATAAAAATAGAAAATATTTTTTATAATTTTGTTCTAGGTATAAATTTGAAAAAACATTCGATATAATCGCAATAACAAAAAAATCTTCCACGACCCCATAAGTGTTAATACGAACGCGAAGTGGGATCGCAAAGTAGTCGAACTTCTATTTTGCATATATGTTTAGAATTAATCTTGACAACATAAAATTTTAATTGGTTACGATTCTAGGATTGTTATACTTTTGTTTTCCATTTATTTTATTGGTCTATTTAATATTTTGTTTCACGCAAGCGAACACAGTAATTAGCTTCAATTACGCGACGTAACCGAACCATCTTATAAAAATGCCCGATATACAAATATATTATGTGGAATTAGGGGCTAAACTGCACATTTTGATCAACATCCCGCCGATGTTAAATTAACCCCTAATATATCATTCATTATTTGAAAATGCATTTGGCGTAAATAAACAATAAAATTCTTGAACCCGATCCTACTTAAGGGAGTGTTAAAGTCTTACCATTATCACCAGACTGTTTTATCGACCGGATTCTAAATAAATAGATATAACTAAATAAATATTTGTAATTATGCAAATCACAAATACAGGTGCACTTCGTCTATGAATCATCTAGCAAAGTTTCAAGTGAATATGTTAATGAACCTTTAAGTAATTTTGTTTCAAAAACAGAAATTTTTGAAGCTGTCATTGAAATATTTATTTAAAGCTTTACCAGATGATAGATAATTCGTAAATTAAGACAAATTATTTACATATATTAAAATTTAACATTTTAATTGACTACAACACCCTATTAAAAAAAAAATTTCTTTGCAATATATATAAAACTTTAAAAATTTGTGAATATCGTAGATGTTTAACAAGATATTAGTTTAATAAATTTTCTTTGAGTCTTTTAGTTCATCCTTTTAATAATTTTAACAAATCTTACAGTATTAAATTAGCAAAAAATATATTTACAAGCTTTTATGACCAATAGGATGGCTTGAACTCATCAGGTTTAGGCGTAGTTGTAGTAGTGCTAGTCGTTGTAGTTGTAGTAGGTTGCTTCCTATTACAAGTTTTCAAGTAACAGAGATGATTGGATTGTGGGACTAATATAATGAGGTTTTATTTTTTATTACAAATATCTTAATTATAAATAGTAAAAATAGTAAATAATGAAAAAAAATTTAAATTACCTCTAATTTTTACAGATCTAATTTTGTGATTTCGCTCGACGCCTTTTGACAATGAATCTCCATCTTGATCTGTCCAGTCATTAAACATTTTTTAAAATATCCGTCTATGCTACCCAAAGTTAAAAATTTTATAGGTACCTACCATTTCTTTCAGTATAAATTGCTTCAATTGCAATCGTCGATGTATTTAGTATATATGCCATGACAAATAAAATAATGCAGACTTTCATTTTATACAAGCTATAAAAATAAATATTGATAAACAAAATATTCTTAAGGAAAAAGGTTTATGTTTTTTATGTACCAAAAGATAAAGAAAGCTTTTAGAAATTTAATATTTTTTAAACGTTGAAAAACTTTTTTTGATAATTCTTCATATAAAAGAGTACATGATGTCTTACCTATCTGTATTGATATAATACAAGTGCATGCGCATGGAGAATTCAATATCTTATTTATTCATATAACGCGCAACAAATAATCTTACTTATAAAACAATTTTTTTATAGTTCACGATTTATTTGCTAAAAAAATCATGTTCAAACCATTTACACATTTCTTTTATCGTTTTATCAGCCTGAGTATAAGAAAAGAATTAAGATTAAAGTCAGGCCTTCATTAGGACACCTATTTCTTCATGAACAATTATCAAGTCAATGCGTGAATACTTCTGTACTAGTTTGAAACGTGTTTGTTCATGATCTACGTATGTAATATGTGTGTACAATATTCTTTTATACGTGTTTTCGTAGACTAAATATATGAAATATCATGTAGGTATTTTATAAAAATATACATTTTCTGATAAAATGTTAAAACGTTTCCACGTAAAATATGTACATATTTACTTATTTAATTATTCAATATATTGTTATAGATCAGTTATGGATTATATGAATATTTTACTGTTAAAATAAATTATAGTTAACATCAAACTAAGTGAATAATTACTCGAATCAATCAATATGTGAAGTTAATATATTATTTTCTTTAAATTTTCTAATTGGATTATTTATTACTTTTAACAAATCGTATAATGTAATATAAATAAAAGACAGTCTACATAAATTTTTATGCCCAAAACCATGGCTTGAAACCGTCCGGTTTAGGTGTAGTTGTACTTGTTGTAGTTGTTGGAATAGGTTCAGCAACTTTCCCCATTTTATTCCCCAGCAGCACTAAAATAAAATAAAATTTTATTTTTTATTAATAATAATTCAATAAATAATTGTAAAGATTCTGGATAAGACATGATTCGCGAACTCACCTTTAACTTTTACAGGTTTAATTTTACTGTATTCTTAGAATAATCAGGCAATAAAACTTCATTTGGATCTTTTGAATAATTAAGTAGTAATTAGTGCAGTAGGAATAATCAATAGTCATTATTCAATCAATAATTATATTCAATTAAATTTTCGATTTACTTATTTAAACTTGAAGTTCATACCTTGTCCTCCGATATTAGCTGCTTCAATTGCTAACGTCCATGTACTTATTATGCAGGTCAAAACGGATAAGATAATTAAAACTTTCATTTTCTTAAAGCCATTAAAATATAGATTAATAAAATAAAATATTACCAGAAAAATAAGAATATATACTTTTGTTAATAAAAATTTAAAATTACGCTCAATTAATAGAATCAATTGATGTTGAAAAATGATGTCTATTACTGAACAATCAACCTATTTATACGAGAATAAAATTCATTTAATTTTGTAAGAAAGTGAATAACATTATTATGTACTGGTAGAACGTTTTTATTGAATACCTCACAATTTTGAAAATGATATTAATCATATTATATTATAAAATACTTATTGAAACTAGTGATCATCGATGGTTTAGTATTTGTACAATTAACCTATCTTTGTTACAGATTTTTAAAAAAATATTGTGTTCAATGAATTCACGGATTAAGAATGAAAATAAAAGCTTAGCGAAGCGAATGAGGAAGAAAATGTGGTCTATATATTTCACGCTATATTAGCAATCATTTCTTCGAATTTTAAATTTTATAAGTTTTATTGTTCTGCATTATATATCGTATCAATGAGATAGTTCTATATTACATTAATAGTATACTTCATTTAAATTGTGCTGTAATTTATATTTTTATAGTGGGAGTTTAGTAATATAATCAGATGCAATGAAAATATAATTAAATTATTTTAATGTAAACTTTATTATATTCTAAATGACGCAAGTAAACATTTATTACAAGTTTTTTTTTTTATGTTTAAAGAAAAGTATTGAAGCATTTTCAATAATGTAATTAAATTACACAACTTTATTCGTTCCAAACACTAAAATATATATTATGATTTCTGAATCCTCACTTTCTAAGCTATCTGCATTAGTTCTAATCGTTTCCTTTCTTCTCGATGATTTTGAGCAATCACGTCGCTAATTTAATTGCTTATTACGATCTCAATCAATTCTTCAAAGGCTATAAAACATTTTCACGATATAACAACATCTCTCAATATCGGTCAATTTTCTTTCGCTTCTTTCAAAATATCAACCGAAAAAAAATTATTCATCTGCGTTTTAATCCATCATGGTCTAAAGCAAATTTAGATCACAAACATTTTTTAGTTTCGGAGCAAAGAATTTGGAAAAATCAGGAGATAATGTTAAAAGCAAATGAGTTTGCGGTAGGTGCATAGGATTGAGAAAATTTGATAGTAGTTGTTTATGATAGCAGGGTTTTCATCATTAGCTGAAATAGGAACGAAAGATTACGAATAAAAGACAGAGATGCACAAATATATGCATGTGCATATACTGATGGTTTTACATTAAATAAGTAAATGGAAAAATGACAATCCATAAAACTTTAATCAAATAATGTTTTTACTTAAATGTGCGAAATATAACTTTATACCAAATAATTAAAAAAGAAAACTTTTCGACTTTTGAAAAATATTATAAGAGGTCTAAAGTTTTATTTCCCACGTATAAGTAAAAACAATATTTTACTATCATTATCATCATCATTATATAATTATTAAAAACATACCAAATAATTAAAAAAGAAAACTTTTCAACACTTGAAAAATATTATAAGGCCTAAAGACTAGTAACTGACGTCTTACCTTTCTTTAAATGATATGTTACACGGTACATTAAGACAACTTCTATACATAGTATTCATATATAACGTGAGAAATAACGTTACGTTGAAAACTAATTTCTTTTCATGATAATTTTTTATAATTCACGATTTAATTGAACAATTCATACAATTCTTTTATCGTTTTATACGCCTGATACCTATTTCATCTCGAACAATTATCAAGTCAATGCTTTTGGATACATCGATGCGCGTCTGAGCATCTGTTAGCGGACATGCTTGAAACCGGCCCTAGTTGTTGGAATAGGTTCAGCAACCTCCCCCATACAGTCATTTTACCGAATAAACCGATTAAACCGAATAAACCGTGCTGCAAGTATGCCGGAGTTAAAATAAATTATAATTTTATTCTTTATTATAAATATTTCAATTAATAATTGTGAAGATTCTGGGTAATAAATGATTCGCGAACTCACTTCTAGCTTTAGCAGGTTTAATTTCTCGGTCTTCCTTGGAAAAATCAGGCAAAGAAGATTCATTTTAACCTGTAGAATAATTAAGTAGTACTTGGTGTAGAATGGATAATCAATAGTTATTATTCAATCAATAATTATATTCAATTAAATTTTCGATTTACTGATTTAAACTTGAAATGCATACCTTGTCCTCCGATATTAGCTGCTTCAATTGCTAACGTCCATGTACTTATTAAGCAGGTCAAAACGGATAAAATAATTAAAACTTTCATTTTCTAAAAGCCATTAAAATATAGATTAATAAAATAAAATATTATCAGAAAAATAAGAATATATACTTATGTTTAACATTACGTTCACTTTATGAAATCAATTATGTTCTGCTTTATAGATCGTATCAATGAGATAGTTCTATATTATTTTAATATTATACTTCATTTTAATTTGTGAATCATTTTCAATAGTGTAATTAAATTACACGACTTTATTTGTTCAAAACACTAAAATATATATTACGATTTCTCAATCCATACTTTCTAAGAAATCTGCATTAGTTTTAATCGTTTCATTTCTTCCCGATGATTTTTAGCAATTACGCCACTAATTTATTCGCTTATTCCATCATAATTTCAATCAATTCTTCGAAGCCTATAAAACATTTTCACGATACAACAGCATCTCGCAATCACGGTCAATTTTTTCTCGCTTCTATGCACCGTAGCAAAGGACTTTGGAAAAAATGAACCGATAATAACGAAGGCAAATGAGTTTGCGGTTCGCGTGCAGAAGAACGTGAAAGTAATGGTAGTCGCCGTCTTCGGTGTCACTATCGCGAGAGATCAGCCGTGGTGAAAATTGGTTTTGCTCATCGATTGAGATAGGGACGGAAGCTGGCGAACCAGAGATAGAGATTGAGCGATATGTACATCTATATACGAGTGATTCGATATAAAACGAGCAAGTCGAAAATTAATTTTCAAAACTTCCGAAAAATATTGTTTAAATCTAGCATTGTTTGAAGCCTCAAGTCGTAAAAGAAATATTTATACTCCTTACCTATTTTAGCTCAAAAGTTTTGCTAGTTTGCTAATTGAATTATTTTTTTTAATACACCTAAAATTTCACAAAGATTTTACCGATCCTATCCTTAATATAAGATTTGTAAATGATAGTTTACCCTTTTCGATAATAATTTAACTTAATATGTTCCTCTGCATTCACATGTAACGTGACAACTAACGTTACGTACGAAATTAATTTGCTTTAGTTGATCACAATGTATTTATAATTTCTTGGAAAATAAAATTTCGTGCTTTAAATATTCATTAAGATTTTTATCATTACATGTCGCACGATTTCGTGTCAACAAAGCAGAAAAAAATCGAAATAGTTTAGTTCTACAAGTTTTATAATTCCTCGGAAAATTAATATTATCACGCTTTTTAATCTTAACTTTTTAAGAAATTAGTAAATTGTTATAAAAACAATTGAAACTGCTATAATTGTATAATTTTTGATTAATGTATTTCCTTTAGGTATTTTTAAGAAATCAGACATTTGTATGACGAAGAATCGCCCGTGTATACAAAAATAGATGTACAGAAAAAAGAGGCGTGAATGGAAGAGCGGTACTGCAGGCTTGGCTGGAGAATTGTATGTGTTAACTAGAGTCGAACTAACTTTGTGACTTTTTCGTCTTTTTTCATTGTAGCCCAGGAGAGGAACGTAGCCAATTATTGTACCAACGTATTGTAGCCAAGGAGATTTGTTTACCAAGTCCACAAAGCCATGACTTTCTTTTTCATTTTGAGAGAAAAAATGATTTCACGTTGTCGTTCAAAACATTGATTTTTTTTAATTTCTTGTGTTTAGTCCTTTCCTTATTGTTATTTTTGACTATTTTTGGTTGATGCAAAGTGCATTTATGCAGTTCATGAGTTTATGATTGACAATCTCTGTGTATTAGTTTGCGAAGTTAAATAAAAGGATTTCTAAATGGGGTATTTTGCAACCAATCGTATGACAGTTAAAAAAAGTCTCACCCGTTGAACCGTGTAGTTTGCCCTTATAAATAGTTTAAAATTAATTCAATAATTCAAAATATCACAGTGTAAATAAAACAAAAAACAAATTTCTGTTCTGAAAATATATTAATACTTAAATACAAATAGTTTTAGTATCTATAAATTAAGTTCCAAAGAATCTATGGATTCCTTGAAAACTGTAGTTTGTGTTGAACGGTATTTCACTCCTAAACCTCTACTGTATATTACGATAAATTATTATTTTCCCTTTATAATTTATTGATTACATTGCAGTGAACTGTTAGTTCTCGAAACTCACTCGTTCATCTTCCTCCACATAATAAAGCACAACCAAAGATCACGGTAATACCGATGGAAACCGTCATAAAATAACATTTTTACAGATAATTCCAACTGATCAATATCGCACATTGGCGCATACGGCAACATCTCGGTCGCACTTAAAGTCAGTCTCTCGTAATTTGTGGACGAAAAAAACCGCCATCGTGCGGAATACATTTTCGAAAACTGTTTACTCATAGAGCCTCGGCATCTGCAGCAACCATATTCCCGATGAAAATTGCAAAGATAACATGTACAATGCAGCGCACGCGGTCATCGTAAAGCTCTGTATTTATGAACGATCACGAGCGGCACCTGCGCCTCCGCGTTCTGATTAATATTGAATTTACGCCGAGCCTTCGGCTCACCAAGTATAAAGCGAGTGTCACGTAAAGTGAGCTCACGACGATGTGGCCGGTATACACAGGTCCATAAGGTGCCGCAGTGTGCAAGGAGAGAAAGGTGAGCGCCCGCCGATTCGGCCGAGAAATAATGGCGATATTAGCGCAAAAGCTGATAAGGTGGTAGACGGATATATGCGCGGAGAAGAGTCCGCTGCGTCGTATTACTCAACTGACGATTTTATAGTGATGCGGAGCGGGAAGTTTTAGCGGTGGAATGCGAGGGCTTATGAAAGAAGCACGGCCAATCGGAGAAAGGAGGAAGCCGACGAATGCGTAGAAAATAAATAAACCTAGATAAACGTACAAAAATTTTTTATTCATTAGAGCTGATCAAAATATTAATATTGGAATAAAATTTAATCGGGGGAAATGCGTGGAAATATAAAAAAAATTCAAGTCAATTTTGTTAAAATGAGTGAAAAACTCAAGATTTCATCCGACATCTAGTATTAAAAATTATAAAAAATCACTTTTTTTATATTTTCCACTTCATAGAGAAGAAATTTTTTCTTCAAATACTTCAGAGTTTAAGGATTCTTTGTGCTGATGTCAATTTTATAGGATTCATGCCAAGTTTGACCATGGGCCGCTACCGGCGTCCTCCTTTGGCTTTTTTATATTGATTAGTGTTGTTTAAAGGGCAAGAACACCATCCAAGAGAAATCAGATTGTTAGACTGTTTATGCAGGCTTAATTTGATAAATTCGCACGGAATGCTTTTTGCATTACATACTTTAAAAATCTTTCGCCTTTGCGAGGGACATAAAATTAATCTTCACCTAGCCGTTCTAAAATGAATGAAGAGGCAAAAAATTATAAGTATAGTTTACGGCAGTATGCAGAAAGAATTACACTAAATTTTATTATAATTGTATAATTTCTTTGACATGCTGAAGCAAACCATTCTTGTATACTTTTTTACCTTGCTACTTCCATATCTCTGGTTTTACTAATAAACATTTTTATTTAGGTATTGATGGATTTGCAATTATCTGCATGTGATAAAACATTTTATTTTTCTATATGAAACGAATGTAATTTTAAAAAATGGTAAATTGTTGATTTAAAAAGGTTTAATAATGTATTTGTAATGAATTATCTATAAACAATGCCATCGCAATAGTTATGATGAAAGTTTTGTGCAGCCTAGGTATAAGACTGTGTTGTGATAATAAGTACGTCAAGGAGAATGCTATATTTCCAACTCTAGAGAATGTATTATGGTAAAAAAACTTTTCTCTGTTTTATTTTACAATATTTTTGACAAACCTTTCACTTTGAGTCTTAAAATAAATATTTTTTAATCTACCCGCATCCATTTAATTTTCGGTTCAATTTTTTCCCAAAATCCCGTGGTAAAATAATTTTCTCTAGGAGAACTGCAGTAAAACTGCTAGAAAAATCTCTATGAAATTTCACTACACACCCGGTGAACGTTTTTTAAAAACATTTTTCACGTCGTTCTTCATGGAAATAACATACATTTAAAATAAAATGACTTATCTCGAGGACGGAGCTCATTAGAATGAGCCACGGGCACATCGAGCTTCTATATTTAAGTAAAAGTAAACGCCTCCAAGCCTCATCAAAATCCATTCCCGAGCAGCTTTTTCCACCCACTCCTTGTCAATTCCCATTAACTTTCTTCAAAAGTACTTAATTATCCCTAACTGTTATTAAATTTGAGCTGTGCGTCCAAGCGCTAAAACAAATCACCTCAGCTTATTGCATGATTTAGCGACACGAATTATATATATATATGGTGGAGTCCCAGTCACTTTCAACGGGTCCCCCGACACCAATAAATAGGCTCGCCTTGAGGAAAGTGGGGATCGGTTCCAAGCAAATCAGAGTGCAACGTCGGAATTCAGCAGGCCTAATGTCAGCTGGGGACGGACACTTTAAAGGCGAGTCCGCGAGTGATTTTTTGCCCAGGTGAGCGGCGGCATTACAAATCGCCGCACTTGCTTTATTAATCGGACCGCTTAACCGGGCTTAAAGTAAACTAAGCACGCGGGTCCGCTCGGCGCAGTTCTCGCTCGGGACTTTCGGCGATCGGGCCACTACTCCGTACCGATTGTGAACCGTCTATTGTATCCCGAGTGTCAGCCGTTGTTTGTCAGTTCGATGTTCGCGAGAGCTCAATTCGTTTCGCGGCTCGAGCCTGTCAGAGTTTATGTTGTCGCGTCATGCGGCGCATACACGTGTCTTTTGCTGCATCTGTCGTGATTTCATGTGATTATATACATGTTGCCGTTGTACGGCGATGTAGACTTGCTGTTAGTCTTTGAACGAAGAGTCTGGGAAGATGAGTGCTGGACGCTGCGGAGCTGCTGCTCTTCACGCTGTTGATGCTTTGGTATGCATTATGAAATTATCTTTTATACATGTTTAAATAATTGTTTGTGGGATTCGCTGATGAGTTCGATTGATTCGGTACGGTTAATCCCCGGTTCGTGTGATTCGAGTCAGGATATTGATATTCGTTTTATTACCGCGCTATTTTAGGAGTGGGTTAGTCTGAAAATTAGTTTAGGTACTTGTGTCCAACGTAATTTCATTAGGACGATGAATGTCGTTCTTCTGCGTCCAGTATGTGGATCGATAGTTTAGCTCAGCTTCCCTTTCAACAACCTAATTTTGTTAGTTAGCGTGCAGTTACACGAGTGGATGGTTGTATCGTATGATAAATCATAATTGTATAATATTATTCCGTAAATTGAATATTTTGAGTAACATCAAAGCTGATGAAGATAATATAATATAACAAAATATAATACAATTACAGCGTTGAATAGCTTCCGTCAATTGGGTATACCTTAAAAAAGAAAGGTTTATCTACTGCCTGTTAAACATAATTAACTAAAAGCAAAAAAGAAAATAGATGCAATCGTTCAACCATTGTATACTACCGAGTTAAGCTAAAAGTTAATTTTACTACATGCTGAAAATTATCGATTAATTTTCGTTCGAGTTTTGAAAAAAAAACAATATACAGTGTATATACTGTCTCTACTGTAATTAACAGTTCGTGACTTTCTACTTCGGTCTACAACAAAATAACCATGCAGTATTGCAACTGAAAATCCTTTTTGGTAAAATTTTCTAATATCTATTTCAATCGCGCGCTGATCGCTTCGTCTCTCGTATGCACAGCAGCAAGAATATCATTAGTGAATTAATAAGTTTAGTTTTCACTGCACACGTGCGCGCAAGCGAGCGTGTGTTCGAATTAAAAAAGCTCGAGGGGTATAGTATTAGACTGATAAACGATCGATGTGACGGCATAATTGGCTATTATCCATTCACAAGCTATGATTCCATTGGGAGGGGGATTTATACTGGCAATCTCTTTTCTAACGAGCCTCAGTTTCTCTTCATTACACAGGCGAAGGTCGCGGTAGCGTGACAATTATTAACAACTGTTGGCTATGGCTGCGTTGCGCAAGAGCATACCGGGGAGCTGCACAGATCTGTACGGAATCGATTTGTTCTGCAACGAGACGCGCGCTGCGAACGAATGCGCGCGAAACGGAAACGCTTCGTCCGATCCCCCTATTGATTATATACTGCATAGTTCAGTTCTGATTTTGTGTTTCGCAAATCTTGCATCGCTAAATCGATAATGCCACACTTTTTGCGCGTGTTATATATATATATTTTTTTTATTTCGTAATAACATTTGTATATGATGAAAGTGTACCAAAAGGAAATTTTGATATACGGAAAGTAATTATTCCAAAGGTAGAGATTTATTTTAGTTTCGCCAGAGTAGCGAATTCAATTTACTGCCGTTTGAGAATGTTTTCGATTGGTAAATAAATTTTGGATCGATTTACGAAAAAATGCTGTTTTTTATTATTAGCGGTTATATTAAATTGCTGTTTTATTTCATCGTGCTTTTTCCGATAAAACAAGTTTCAATTTAGCCAGTATCGCTGCAGGAGTGTGTAAAAGAAGAAATAACAAATTCAAATTTCTATTTTTTCTTTGGTATATATACAATTGTACCTTATACTTTCTACTTTAAGCTTTATGCTTTTTCCTTTTTATATACTTTTTGTAATAAATGTCCATCATGCAAGAGAATTTAAACCGACTATAGAAAAAAGTAAACGAATTAAAAACATTTTTAATACATTCCAACAACGCGAACCTTAAATAAAATATTTCTGTCCATTATAAATAAAACAAACATTTCTGCGAAACTTTTACACGAAATGCTTTGTTAAAAGTACTTATATGTAGAAAAAATATTTTAATACGATTAAATATTTATTTTGTTTTGAAAATTTTTTTTAACGATTAAATATTTTCAATAACGTTTTATAAATAATATTAAAAATAGTTACTAAAAAATTAGTTTGTACAACAATGAGAACTTTGTAATTAAAGTATTTTACAAATAATATGTTTATAAACAATAATTATGGGCGATAAGCGCATCATCGAAACTTCTCTACTCGAATCAAAAGTGTAAGAAAAACCTCGGCTCCAAAAAGCTCGTGAAATATGAATTTTTCACGCTTGTACCTTTATGTTCTAAAAACGGACTACTTATTGATCGACCGCAAATTATGCGGTACCTAGTCATTACACGCGTTCTCTCTCTCTCTCTCTTTTTCTCTCTTTTCCCCTGTTTCAAAAGATCGCGTGGCTTCTGAATAATTCATAAGGAAAAACCGCAGAGTGCGCTCGCGCGCGAGCACTCGTCCAGTCCTGGTATATGGTAATCCTCGGTAGAAGTC
The DNA here is from genome assembly GCA_900490015.1 of Megastigmus stigmatizans. NCBI lineage: Eukaryota > Metazoa > Arthropoda > Insecta > Hymenoptera > Megastigmidae > Megastigmus > Megastigmus stigmatizans. Next base: position 14,542 of record UELV01007070.1, on the reverse strand, counting down.
CGTTGCAGTTGCCACACTGTCTGCCGCTACTTGGCTCAAGCTTTGCAGCCGACGAAGGAGACACTTCTCTGATCACCGAAAAGATTTCTCTCTCTCTCTCTCTCTCTCTCTCTCTCTCTCTCTCTACGTATTAGTTTTCCCAAAAGCAGGTCAAGGTCGCTTTATTGTGACGGCGAAAATGCATCTTCGTCGGCGCTCAAGTTTCTTTCCGCGGCGCATAGCCGTAGTTGGCTTTTGCCTTCGACTTTATATATATACAAAGTGCAAAAGTGTATCTGTGAGAGTTCTCGTATGAAAAAATGGATGATTACACAAAAATTGCGCCTCGCTGCAAATTATGAAAGTGCAAAGAGGAGATGCCTATCTTGAGAGCGAGGAAACACTGTGTGTACTTGGTCTACATTATGGTTTCTTTTTTGTCTCTCTTTGAAGGGGAAAATTGCTGACCTTTGACTATACGAATGAAAAAAGTTCTTTATTACTGTCTCCTACTGGAGATTCATTTTAATGTTAATAATGACGAAAAATTGTACGTATGAAAAGAGATGCGAGTCCTCGTGTCGCGAATGGCGTACAAAACGTTGAACGAACTTGCGACGAAACTTGCTATTTTTTCATGACTTTTTGCTATGCGCGTATAAAAACTTAGTTTATGTTATGGAATTTTCAGAGAAAGTACGACTCTGGCCTTTATTTGATACGTAAGGTATGATTATTTTTATACTCGTCAGTGTTATTCCGTATACATTGTGATCTTACACACGTATGTACTGAAATTCTTGCAATTACGTTCATTCCGATGTCGGTATTCTTTCGATAAATCAGTAATCAAAGTACATCAAAATGTACAGCCGCTACAACATCTGATAAAGGTACAACATATATCCGCATTGAAAATGATTGCTTTCATTTTAATATCGACTGCAACGAGGAGGTCGTTAAAGTTTTATTTTACTTTCATTTATGATACTTGTATAGATTTCTAATTTCCCGGAATCTCGATGCTGACATTAAAACATAATTGTAATTTCCTGGAATGATTTGTTTTTCTTATATTGCCCACAAAGCCTGTATTCCTAAATATAAAAGTGTAATTGATTCTTGTTTCGCGAAACCATTTTTATCATAGCCGCAGCGGGTTAATTACTATTCTTAAGCCGGAGAAACTCAAACACTAAGGAATACCATAAAGTTATGATTTTCGAGCTATTTCTTTAATTGTGAACTATAGCAAGATGTGGTAATATCCCATGGCGAAGCCAGTTTGGAACTCATTATTAAACTTCCGCCAAGCAATAAAATAAGGCACTCCGGAGATCTCTCTTGCGGTATGGTTGGACCGTCTCGAAATTAAGCTATTATTTTTTTATATTTTACCATTTTTTATTTACACTTGCCCGTAAATATATCATTTTCATGTTCATTACGCAATCAGAAATGCGCAGTTATGTCTTCAATCCTATATAAGTTATCAACCGATTTAAGAGCAATAAGTTTTATAGACCGTTTCTGCCATTTACGAAAACGCGATAACCAATTGCTTAAATCGTTTGACACTACTGCTGTTTGGTGGGATTACGTGCGGCAATAAACGATTGTTCTATAAAAAGAATTAGAAAGTTACAGGTCATTGCTGGTTACTTAAATTTTACTTTTAACGTAGATGCAATTCAACAGTTTGACGCTTTTAACGCATTTTTAAATTTAATGATTATCGCCTAACAATGTTATCTGTAAATTAGAAAATAAAAACTTGAAATTGAATGTTTGAAAATAATAAATTTCAAACATTCTATTAAAGGTGCCTCTCTGAATTCGCTTTTGATTAGTACATAATGTTATCTTTGTATAAACACAAGCAATAAATACTATAAACAAGTATCTATACAATAAATTCTATATTATAAAAAATGCTTTATACGAGTTTTCGCGAATGTCTCAGCTTCATGTATAAACATGCAATCGACAACTGAAATAAAATATATTTGCGTGTACGAGCGCAAAGGGAGGTGAGAAATCCCCATGTTTGCACAAGTTAAGAGATAACAGTTGGAAAGTCTCAACGATTCTTGCATTTCCAAGCGAAAGCTTTTACAACAGGAGTTTAAGCAAAACTTGGATTGATCATAACACTTAAACAATGCACTATTCATGTGAATGTATTTTTGGATCAACAGCAGATATAGCTTATTCATAGCTTTCAATTTGCATTTGGTATGGCTTTTCGATGGACTGTATACCCATTTTATGATCGGTTTCACGGCTTAATGTCTGTGGTGTGAAACAGATTTTTTCCCATCTGAACGTGCCTTTCAGCGATAGTTCCAAGTCTTTGATTTATTTCACGATAAAACGTAATTATCCAGAATTGGTAAATTCATCAAGCAACGAAATGTATTCACGACTGTATAGCACAGAAAATAATGCATTCGGTTCGTATCGTCACGCGAGCTACTAACAAGCCAAACATTTCATCAGATCGCACAGAGTTTTTAAAACACGCCCACCTTTCGAAATGAAATGATGTTTGGTCATTGTCAATTCCACACTCGATAACCCAACAAATGCCAATTAATATTCAGAGCCAAACTAGAACGACGAGGCTCATCGATTACAGCTCAGCAGTGCAATTTAAGCGCGAAGCCGGGGCACTGAAGCTTCCTTCTTCGCCCATTCACGGATCCCCTCGACGTAGCGAGGGACTAGTCGCCGCCGCAACAAAAAGTGCTATTTTGCAAGGAAGTCATAGCTCGGTGGTGGTGGTGTGCAGCCACTCGGTGGTAGTACACCAAAGAATTACGTTATCGCGCTTGAATAGGCATGATTTCACAGTTAGCCTAACAGTATTTTGAGTCTTTCATGCAACTGCGGTTCATCGATCACGCCATCAAGCCGTTTGACTTTCTTGGCTCTAATACTCTCTTTCTCTCTCCTTGGCTCGCTCGCTGCCGGAAGTGATGCTGGACAAGCCTTTTGCTTCAATTCAATTCTTCTCATTCTTTTTCCTCGATTTCTGTATACTGCTGCCATTCGCGAGCGCGAAAATTCGAGCGATCAGTGTGTAGGGTATAACAGTTTAGATAATGCACCTATCGCTTCAGATCGCGGTTCTTATCGCAGTATTTCATCAAAAGGCTTTGCTAGATGCCTTGCATCACTCTGTCTCTCTCTCTCTCTCTCTCTCTCTCTCTCTCTCTCCTTTTTGCGTTGGTAATGCAAAGAAATCGGTGCGCCTGTTTCTTTGGCAATAAATGTATAAAGCTTCTTAGCAACTGCTAAATTATTTCTTTATTTTTTTAGCGTTTTGCTCGTGTTTGCAATACATGGTAATTAATGTTGAATAGTTTTGGCATGGGTTAAGGGTTTTTGCGGTTCCGCTATTGGGACATTCGTAGACTTATGAAACGGTGAGAATTTTCCAAATGCCACTTCCTGTACTTTCGTAATGGGTTCTTTTACTGTTCCAGGAATGTCACCGGTACTTTTTTTACTATCTCGGGTCTGAAAACTTTAGTTTCTTTTTTGTTTTTTTCTAAAATTTTCAGCATTAGATTATGGCATTGCTTCATGGTACCGGTTACGTCAGAATTTTCATCATATTCAATTTCATATAGTTACTCCTTACATTTTGTAGTAGAATATTGTTAAATGTATCATTATTTTAGGTTATGTCTTACATATTTATGCATCCCCCTCAACATTTAACATTTGAAAAAAATTCATTTACATTTACAATTTGTCGCGCGATAAATCATCGGCCCAGGGAAAGAAAAAAGATTTCTCAAGTCTCTTATACCTTGTTGAACTGCATCGATAATGAAGAAAGTTATGAATTTTCAGGACGCGCAATGAAGCATGTACGCGATATCTGGCTCCGGAACTTCATAACTAACTTCGCTCTCACTCTATCCTGTCGTCTCTTCGAGCCCAATAAAGCAAGTTCTCGAACTTTCTTTTAAAAAACTTCTCTCCCTCTGCCAGAAACGCACGCGCGCCAGTGTAAAATTCATTCCCGGTATACTCATAATCTACACTCTTTTTCCTTCCACGATTCGTACATAAAAATAGCAATGCAACCCTCTGGCGGATACGGCTCGTGTTCAATGTTGCAAGGCTTTCGCGCGCGCACTATAACACTCTGTCCTACGAGCATGTAATACACGCTTTGCCTCGTGTACATGTATTCTAATCTCAACTTGTACATTCGGCGCAGTTTTCTCTATCTTTATGTATACGGCGTACACGTGCGCCTCTGCTTCGGAGACTAGTGTGTATATATATGTATATATAACGTATAGAATACGCTCACAGATACCATGGACTGTGTTTCCGCCCTTACTGATCCAGGAAGATCCTACGTTTATAGATGTTTCCGTGTACCGTCAAGGAACTGGCCTCCGAGGAAACTAATTCGTGGATAGATTTTTATGTAAATTATTAAGTTAAACATAACCATTACTGAAAAGTAGGAAAATATATAGAATGTTCGTCGAAGCTAATTTACAATTTTGATAATTTAAAATTGGCTCACTGAAATCTTTTCATTGCGATCTTTTTATTTATATCTATTTAAAAATGTTTATATAACAAGTTCAAAGCAAGAATTGCCATTTCATTCATTTCATAAAAGCAAACGTCGATCAGAAATTTATAGTCTTCGTAGAACAGAGTTAAGCGCGCTGTTGGCCTGAAACTTGCTCGCAGGCGAGAGTGAATTTTTTGAACGCTGCCAAATATTGCGAGAGAAGGAGAGCGGGGTGAGGGAAGGGGTGGGGAGGGAGGGTTAGTTGGCTTTAGTTAGGCGCACTTGACTCGCGTGTCTGTGTCCGAGCACGAATTCGACGATTGATCTAATTTAATGCCGCATTAGCGATCGTGGATCTGGCCGTACGGACGTGAGTCATTTGAACGTTCGATATTTTCTCCGAAAATAGACTGCGTCTGCATACTGGTGATAAATATTTATGCTACGGGTGCATTAATGCTATATAGACTTACATAATGGATTGTTTATTGAATAACTTGTTCGTGTCAACGGAATGTGAAATATATAGGGAATGGAATTTTATATTGGGCAAACACAATGTCAGTTAAAAATAAATGAGAACTTCTTAAAAATCGATAATAGCCAAACCATTTTTTATCATTCCGTTAAAATTTCTATTTTTGATTGAACACTGTTGCAAAAATAGCCATCTTCACCAGAGAAACAGATAAAAATTTAATTTTAAGAACGATACTTAATTGTAACAGTGTATTTAATGGATTTGTTTATTAACAATAATTAATTACTGTTTTATTTTTTTGTTGCAGGTACGTAGATATACTTCATTGCTACAACCAATCAAGCCGATAATCCGATTTAATCAGGTAGGACATAAAAAGTTTGTTTCTAAACATTCTCAAATACGAACCTGAATCAAGTTCTCTCGCTATAAAAATTAAATTCTCCTGAAAAAAAAAACACGATATAAAAAGAAGTAATTCACGGAGAGACACGCGTACGGCGTGCGTAAGAACTCGAATCACGAATCATCACCGTATCTACTACGCTGCGCCCGAGGTGCGTATCTTGGCGCTCTTTTCGACGCTATAATAGCGAGAGACAAACGAGACGCGTGTGCGTAGAAAGTTTCGGAAAGATTTCTTATCTCTCACCTTGAATGCAAAAGCAGCTCCTCGGTACTTACTCCCGCTGAGGGGGAGGAGGGTAGGGGATATAATCGTAACGAGAATTGCGCGTTGCAGTGTTTACCGACGGGTTCAGACCGTCTGCGAACCCATTACACTTCGTCGACGATATTGCCGCCTCTCTGTTTCTCTCTCTCTTTCTCTCTCTCTCTCTCTCTCTCATTTCGTTCCATTGTTCTTCTCGAGGTTCTCTCTCTCGTCAAAAGAGCCCACAACGCCGTCCAAACAGGATGAACAATCGTTGTTTGCTCTTTCTCCCCCCCCCCCTCTCTC
>UELV01007069.1:0-10557 GCA_900490015.1 Megastigmus stigmatizans | reverse complement strand
ATTTAGAACGAGCCGTACGACTTGAACACGAGCGGAGCCCGCACGCTGTTGCCAAATTGCAAATACAGCTCAGGAGAATTCTCCTGATTTTGACATCACTGATGCCGTCTTGCGACAGAATATTTCATTGTTTGTACATATATCTATATATATCAACATAATATGTAAGCAATAGGATTAAGTTAAAGCTCGATGTCTCAAGACATATATTATATATAGGACGGAGCCTGAACTCTGCAGTCGGGACACTCTGGACTCTAGAATCTGGACATACTGTTTTAGGTTGTAGCATAATTGAAAACACTAGATAATTACATTTTTAATTAAATAATACTTATATTTGTACCAAAATACTTACCTATAAAAATTTAAAAGCAAGTGTAAAATATTAAAAAATTTTAAATGCAGCTACAAATTTTGCAAGTAAATGTTGTCGTTATGAAAAATAATTATTAATAAATTAATAAAATAACAAGGAAGTATTCTTAAATATATTTCAAATAGAAATCATTTGTTTGTCAAACTAAATGGTAATTTGTAAGAAGTTGAAATATAAAAATGTATACTGTACAATGTCTATTTGATTAGTAAATAACCATTACATATAACTATCTTGCTTATGTACCAGTATAAGCTCTGTTTTTTTTAAATTATTAATACCTTGAATTTTTGAGCTTCAAGTACCATTAAAACATATACTCAATCGAAATTATTATACAGTGTACATAAACTTTTTTCATATAGAGTAATATTTCATTTCAGGTGCAAGATAAGATAGGTAGTTGTTAGTTGCTAGTCATCATTGTTTAGCCAAAGAAGTATCCACCCAATACCTATGTAAGTTTAACCTATGTTAATATTTTGCTCGGTGCATGCCATCTACTTTAGAATTTAAAATTATAACTTATTCAAGTGAGCATTTACATGAATAATTATTATAATGCATTAGTCATATACAGTGGATTAAATGCAGTTTACTTTGATAGTGTGGAAATAGTAAAAGTAAAACAGTAAAAACCGAATTTAAGATGTATTTGATATGAAATTTTACACGAATTTATATTCATTTAATAAGTGAAAGTTATCTAGAAAAAGCCATAAGAAACATTTACAACAATAACTAATAAGAAATTTTTGGGATAAATATTCTTAGTAAAAATTATTAGAGATAATCAATGTCAAATTTAATGAAATCCTACAGTAAACACATATTTACAAATATGGCTAAATTATAAAAGTGTTTAAAATTTTTATAAAAAAATGAAATAAAAGTTATTAAAAAATATTGAAACAAAGTATTTAGTTCTATTAAAATTTGTGAACACAAATTGTTACAAGTTGTTAAAAATTGTAAAACAAAATTCATATAAATAGTAATGTACTCTATTTTTGTATTACAAAAGTTAATGCTTTATCAAATCTCTGGTCAAAGCTGGTATAGAAAGCTTGTTTCAAGTAGTGCAGTTCATATCTCAACAAATGAACACTTTATAAACTTTTTAACAACTAGGTACTTATGCTTTCTTGTGAAGAGTAACATTTTTTAATAGAAATAAACAATATTTATAAGTATATATATATATGTTTTTTTTCTTTTAAGTTTTTTCTTATCTTACTATTCATTAATTATTTTTCTTGACAGCAAGAATATGTGTACTGCAAAAAGAGAGAAGGTACTTACAGTTATTTATTAATATTTCAACAATCCAAATGTCTAAAATACAAAATTAAGAAGTGTATTAATTATAAAATATAATTTTATTTGAGAATGAGTAGTATCGAAGAGTATAAACAGGATTATAAAAGTTTTTTACTTGCATTCCTCAGTGGAAAGAAAAAGAGTGAAATCTGCCAAAGCTGCTAAAAGTATGCTAAAATTTGCCTAATGATGGAATTTTACTTTGGCACCTATAGGCTCACTGTGACACAAATTGACACATTTTGACATGCTTTCCATTTCCTATAAAGCTTTGCCAGTAGTGTTTATTTTGACCTGCCTATAGTAATTTAAAAAAAAAACTTATAGCAAATCAAATAATTAAATAATTTTTTATTTATTGGTTTAAAATGATTTTACATGTAAGTTTTATATTAGTTAAGAGTTTAAATAGATAATATTAAACTGTTTCAGTCAAACAGCACAAACACTGGAAAAATGCATACTTTTAAAAAATTAGCAATGGAACTTGCAAAATGTATTTTCATACAAATACATGGAATTTTTGATTGTATTATAACTTTTGCTTTTGGATTGTATTATGATAATAAAATAGAAAAAGTTACACCTATTGCTAATAAACTATTGCTTGATAGTGCATCGTCATTAGCCCAAAAAATTAGGTAAATAGGAATGAAATTATTTTTTATAAAATTTAAATATTAATTTAATTAAAATTATTTTTCTTTTTTATGTAAAGGGAGAAGAAAGTAAGCTCAGAAGAAGTAGTGAAAGCTTTTATTGAACGATGCAAAGAAGTTAATGGGCTACTTAATGCAGTTGTTGAAGAAAGATATGAAGATGCAATTAAAGAGGCTAAAGAAGTTGATAACATGTTGAAAGATGAACAATTAAATATGGAAAATTTAGAAAAAAATGTGCCTCTACTTGGAGTTCCATTTACAACAAAAGAAAGCAATGAAGCCAAAGGTATTGTATGTATTATACAAATTCATTTAGTAACAAACTTAAAGTAAACTATTTTATCCCTTTATGTTTAGGACTGCTGCATTCAATGGGCACACTAAGTCGAAAGGGCTATCGTTCAAATGCAGATGCTACTGTAATAGAGCATGTTAAAAAAGCTGGGGCAATAATTATTGGCAAAACAAATATTCCAGAATTAAATCAATGGATTGAATCCAGAAATAAGGTTTATGGACAGACAAATAATCCATACAATACAACACGAACTGTTGGAGGAAGCAGTGGAGGAGATGCAGCAATAGTTGCTGCATGTGGAGTCCCATTTGCTGTTGGCAGTGACATCGGTGGTTCAATTAGAATACCAGCTGCTTGCAATGGAATTTTTGGATTTAAACCTAGTGAGGGTAGGTTTTATGAGATTGTCGAAATTTAATAATTGACTCTAATTACTTCTTTATTGCAACTACTTTATATTTTAAGTCAAATTTTAGGATTGACTTCACTCAAAGGTATAGGTCTAAGGAAAAAAGATTATATAGAATCCATGGCAGAAGCTGGTCCACTATGTAAACGCGCTGAAGATATAGAATTGTTAACTAAAATTATATCAGGCCCATATCTAAAAATCTCGTTAGATTCATCAGTAAATTTAAAAAATTTAATTATATTTTATCAAGAAAGTTCTGGAGATCTCCGATCTAGCAAAGTTAGTACTGCAGCTTGTAATGCTTTAACAAAAGCAGTACAGCATTTACAAGAAATTACTGGATCAGCAACAAAGGTATATTTAAATTATTTAACATGCATGATTTCCTATTTGCTACAAGATGTAACTTGGATTCAATAAACAAATAAGTAAATACTATAAGATTTAATTTAAAATTCTTTTTTGTTTTAGATAAAAGTACCAGGTACTGAACACAGTTATCGATTGTGGCGATATTGGATGACTCAAGAAGATACAGATTTTAAAACTGATTTAACAAATAATAAAGTAAGAGTGCCTATCATTTTACATTGTAATAATATTTAGTAAAATGATAAATAATCGCTTGATAATGAACAGGGGCGCACAAGTGCTGCCGCAGAAATTTTAAAAATGCTGAGAGGAAATTGCGAAGTGACATTAGCGGCTTTGTTGAAATTAATTGATCATGATTTTTTACCGCAAGAAAATGAAGAGTGGGCGAAAAATATTACTAATGACATGAAAAAATATTTGATCGTAAGTAAATTTTTATAAATTTATTAAAAGTTTGTATTGACATATATTAATGAATACATCTTAATAATATATGAATAATTTCAGGAAAAATTAGGAAACAATGGTATATTACTATATCCTACATTCAATTCTGCAAAATATCACAATGAACCATTCTTTAGCCCATTTAGCTTTGGATATTCAGCTATTTTTAATGTTCTAAAAGTTCCAGTATGTCAAGTGCCTATGGGTTTGGATGAAGATGGGTTACCAGTGGGAGTTCAGGTATGCAATGTTCAAACAAAAAAACTAATCAGTATTAAAACATTATAGAAAATAATTTTCAATTTATGTCTATACAGGTTATTACAGCTCCAAATAACGATCGGTTTTGCATAGCTGTAGCAAAAGAATTAGAAAGGATTTTTGGAGGTTGGATTCCACCTTCATAAAATATTGAAAATTGATTTATTCCACTTTGTTAACAATGACATTTTAATTGTTGGTGAAAGCTGATAAAAATCAGCTTGTACGCGCAAAAATTATATAATATATACTAAAGGAGATAAGGTGAGTCACTATGTCAGCTAGATTCTTGTTTTACTGGCATGGTGCTTATTAACAATAATTAAATAATTTAATAGCACTCAGATATTGGTAGATATCCAGATCAGAAAGTGTGGAATATCTTCTATAATTTATCTATGAAATCAGTCACCTGCATAATCAAATAACTGACTAGGGGTGTTTAAATCAATCAAAAGTTAAAAATTCCTAATTAATAATTCGTACCCGAATTATGCGAATTGCAAATCCCAAATATTGTGTATGAATTATCTATCATTTGGTAAAGTTTCAAATACCTAAATATTTCAATAACATATTTAAAATTTTTGTTTTGAAGCGAGCGAATTTTTTCACGACTTAAAGGTGTCATTGAAATATTCATTTGAAACTTTGCCAGATGATAGATAATTCGTAAACAGATATATTTGGGATTTACATAATTTCAAGTATTTATTTAGTTGTAACTTGTAACTAATTATTGAGGATTCGGTCGGTAAAACAGTCTAGTATTAATGACACCTTTAACTCGTGGAACTTTGTCACCCCTTTAAAACTCTATTATTTATTATTTTATCACTAAACCAAAAATTAAATTCTAATTTGATTGTTCAAACAACGGATTATACGATTATGTCGAGTTCACTTTAAAATCTGATAGGGGCTTTAATTTTCACTTATTGTGGCTGACTGTACGTCTTCACGTTAAATTTTGATAAATGCTTTTAAATTATTTTATTATAATAATAATAAATATCGGTGTCGGTAAAATAGAAATTGTGCGATATATTGCATTCTCCATAATGGGGCTGTGTTTTTTTTTTTACCAACCAATACATATTGTGAACACTATTTCAATTTCACTTTCTATATATTCACCAATACATATTGAGAACACTATTTCACTTTCTTAGATAATAATCTATCATTACTTATAGATATTTCATAACTTATACATGTAAGCATTATGTCCACAAAAAATTAAGTATGCGTGAATTAATTTTAGTAATTAACTTTTTCTATTTTTCTAATATATCAGAATTTTTTGCAAACTTTTATTTATTATAAATTTATTGTAAGTAATTGCAATAATATTTAATTCTTACAAATTGTAAATATTGTAAAATTGTTCCAATTAGTTCGATGAAATAGTTCTAAATTTTGATAGTTATTTGTAATTTTGCATATTAATTTATAAAAAGTTGTAAGAATGTATGAAATTTGATCTAAATTACTATTAATTACAAAAATCATAATTACAAAATTAATTTCTGTCAGAGGTCTGCTACAAGTTTTCGGTAATGTAATGAACTATTTTCCGAAAAAGTGCAATGATCTTGTTTAAACCAATTATTTCCAGGTTCATAACATTCCTTTAATTATTTAAAAAATAGATCAAATTAAAAATCCGCCCCAATTTATTTTAACACTTATAGATGAAAAATTATAATTCTAATGAACAAAGAGTATACTATCAGAGTATAAAGATAATAATTGAGAATTAAATGTATTAGCTTTATAATAACTATAAAATATTTGTATTAAATATATTTTATTTTCATTATTCTTTATCATAATATTTTTTAACAATGTGTTATTTTATAACGGAACTCCGGGTGCTTTATTGAGGAGGGTCCGGTACGGGAAGAAAGTTCAATCATGACAGGTGTAAATAGAAATGTTGTGTACAAATAAAATTGACATAATACCTATAGGTAGCTTTATTTTAAAACACTGGCCTACGCGGTATGATAGAGTTATATTTAAATATTCACGCATCATATCTAAAATACAGAACTTTTGTGTCATTGAACTATTTCCTGAACGTATTGTTAAACTTGGCAAAATAGTTTGCAAAGTTTAGGCAAATTTTAATTATTTTAATTAAAGTAAAACATACCTACGATAAGAATGTCTTATTTTTGTGGAAGAGCAGGAGTGAAAAGGTTCCCAGTGGAGATAAAAAGTGTGCCAAGATGAGCCAAGGTGTGCCGAATGTCCGAATTTGATCTACTTTCTAGTCCTACATTACCGACATCACAGTATTCGGATCCCAGTAAAAAAAATACTCGAAATGAAAAATAAAAACATCATTGCACTTCCTGGGATCATAATCTACCATTCGGCAAAATTTCGGCCGAATATTTAAAAACTACTGATGGAAATGCCATTTGCACAAAAATTATTTTGTATACAAGTATTTTTTTACTGGAATCAATATACTGCAATGTTGGTAAAGATTGAGTATACCATCCCTTTAAGGGTATGTGCTAGGGTGGAAAAGATTCTTATTAGGCCAGTCAAATTAGGCTGATAAAGACCTGTTTTAAGGAAAAATTAATCCTTCGGAAAAAAAATATAGGCATGTAGAGGATCCAAATCTAAGTGATGTGTACTAAAAAGTAGACAAATCAAAGGTCTGCGTTTTTTCAGGAAAAATTCACAAAGCCAAAAAAAAACAGATTTTTGCTTATATCTTAGAAGATTATTATCAGAGAGAAAGTCAAAAGGGTGCGTTTTTTTCTGCCAAAAAGACCTACAAGGATTGACTTGTAAAATTTAAATCGGTTTATAAACTTTTGCACTGCATAGTTATAAGGTACATATTTTCACTTAGAAAGCAATGACTAATGAGATCCTGTTGGTCAAGCTGAGCCGAAGCTTGAAGTCAGACGAAATTTTCCGTACCATGATGTGGATGCACCTTAACTCGTTTATGTATTACACCTTTGCATATATATATATATATATATATATATATAGCGAATATAAGTAAACATGTAGGTGGCAAATTGAGTACATCAATGACGTGTACAATATCTTATTTATTGCCCTTTAAAATGTGCTAATAAAGTAAAAATAAATATCTGCTTCCTTAATAAAACATAAAATCTTCAAAAAATGGAAAAATCTTCAGAAATGCAAACAAAAAAACAGTCTAAAACACTACCAGATCTTAATAACCTCCAAGGTGTGTATGTTCCAAAGTTAGTGTATAAAGTTAAAAAGCAATGGCCTCTATATTTATCTTTAATTACTTATTTTATTAATGTACAGATGATAAGATCGGAGAACCTACAAATACACAAAAAGAAAAATCAAAGGTAAATTCATGAAAGTATTTTAAAATAAAAATTTTACATATAAATAATTGTATAAAATGACGTTTTGGGATAGACACAATGTTCAAATATGACAATAAAAGAAGAAAATAAAGAAGATACTGTTGAAGAGTTAAAAAATCAACTTGAAACATTGATGAATTCTTTAGCAGTTCTGTCAGCTGAAAAATCGAGAATGGAAGCAAATTTTCAAACAGAAAAAAGACAAATTAGGAGTGAACGTGAAGAAGTATTGTATTTTAAAAAATAATTATAATTGAAGCTTTTATGTAAAGATAAAATAATTTGTCATTTTCAGTATGAAAGAGTAGTAAAAAATCTAAAAGAAAAATTAAAGCGAATTCAGGGTCATGCCATGTCTGAAGTTGAACACCTAAAATATAAATTAATAATGGAACGTCATGAGAGAGAAAAAGAACAGGCTGAACATTCCACAAGTACTAAGTAAGTTTTTAATTAACTATATTTAATTTTATTTACTAATATATGAAGCTAACTTTATAGAGCCATGTAAATAAGTGTTCCTTTACAGCGAATTGCAGAAAATGGTTCATTATGAACAAAAAGCAAGAGAGCAATTAGAGCTACATATGAAAGAATTAAAAAGTTCAGTATCGAATAAAACCCAAATAAAAATTTTAGAAGCAGAGCTTGAAGCCTTGAAAAAGAAATTGAAACAAGCACAAGCAACTGCAAATGAAACACCTGCAATTTTATTGAATCTTCAATCAGAGATGTCAATTATGAGAAAAAAGAATAGAAATGCTATTCTTGAGGTAGTATAATTTTACAATAAAATTTTTCTATAATATGTTAATAATAAAATATTTCAATGATTAAAAATTAATAAAATTTATAGGAGCAGAAAAGAGCTGCAGCAGCAGAACAGGAAGCAAGAGCTTTAGCAGTGAGTCATGAATCAAGAGTTGCTGGATTGGAAGCTCGACTTGCTGAATTGTCTGACATTATTGGTGGCTATGACAGACTTCGACAGCAAGATCAAAGAGCCATTCATAAGTTAAAAGATCAACTGATCACTTTAGAAAAAAATAAGAAACCAGATTGTCATGAAAGTCCACAACAATTAGCAGAAAAAATTAAAAATCTTTATTTTCAATTGATTGAATCAGATAAGAGTAGCTCATGCACCAACCTTAAAGGTAATTACTTTCATAAATTAAAATTTCCTTTCATATATTTATATAATCATATAATTTATATAGAATTTATGTATTTATAAATTATTTTAAATTATTTACTGGCTAATTGTAAATAAATAAATAATATATTTTTAGATTTATTAAATACTTTAAAACTTTGTGATAAAACTCAGGATTTTGTTTATAAAGAAAAGTATGAAGGAATTTTAAAAGAATTTGAAGAGTATAAGAAAAATTTTGTTGCAAATGAGCAGGATCATCAAAATAATGCAAATGTCCCTGCAAATGATGAGACTCAATTGTACAGAGCTAAAACTCATAATAAAAATTTAGAAGAAAAATTGCGCATCTTGATTGCAGAAATGTCACAAAAAGAAAAGGATTTTAAAATCAAATTAGAGAAGCAGCAGCAATTAATGCAAGAGCAATATTTAAAAACCGAACAGCTATTGGCCTATAAAGATAGTGAATATTTAAACAAAATAGGAACATTAGAACAGCAGCTTCTCAGACAACGGGAACGATCATTAACTGTAATACAAGAAAAAGAAAAAGAAATACAAATGCTTAAATCATCTTTTGATGCATTATTACCTAAAAGAAATATTACCTTAGATTCGGGTAATCAAAAATTTAATTTCTCCTCACGGCATGTCAATCTAAATAGTGATCTGGTGTCAGGACTTTTAACTGTTGAAAATAATCCACCGATGCTTCATTATACTCAAGAGCTTGCTCGAAAAGAAGTTCAAGTTTCTGGCTTGCGAAAACAAAATGTGCAACTAGAAGCTTCACTTCATGAACTTGAGAGGAGTTCTTTCCGTGCAATAGAGAAGCATGAAGAAGAAGTTAAAAAATTAGTGACTCAGATTAAAAGGTAGATATTAAGTAAAACCGTTTATGCTATATTATTTTAAATTACATAAAATTCTCACATTTTCAGACTAGAAGCTTCTAAATCAAGGGAAGGTGCTAATCTCGAATATCTCAAAAATGTTTTTATTAATTATTTAACAAGCAGTGATTCTGCACGAAATCATCATATGCTCAATGCGATTTCTACAGTTCTAAGATTCACAGCAGAAGAATGTGAAAAAATTGCAAAGCATAAATGATATAAATCATTTATTTCAAACTTTTTTCAGTTTGAGAGGAAGTAGTTCCTATGTATTATAATTGTACAAATACTTCTGAAAGGAAAATGCGCATATGCATAGTTTCTGTATTTAATAAACATGTGTATATAATATATTGTCTCGAAAAGATGTATATAGATGTTGAACATTGACATGTATTTTTTAGCTCAAGAATAAGAAAATGTTAAATTTCTATTTTGTTCGAAATACTGAAAAGTAATATAGCACTGTAAATACATAAGTACTTTTTATCTCCTTATTAAAAAGATAAATACAATATTTATGGACGCCGTATGTGTTGATAAAATTCTCTTGCACCTGAACATACAGTATTTTATGCAACAAGTGTCTCGCATTCGTAAATAACTAAGTTAAGGAGAAGTGAGTGTACATATGAATCACTTATGTATTAGTCAGTCTCGCGGCTTTATGTATAATATGCTATGTGACACCGTTCCTGGCGTCAACAGCTACATATATATATATATATATATACACATATTTATCGGCATGAAGAACCACCATCGAGGACCTTTGGGAGAAGTCAGGCCCGGAAGAGGGCTGCGGTGAGTACAATATTTATGAGGGAACTCAGGCAATAGGGTGAAGGTATAGCCGTAATGTGTAGATGGCTGAAAATCTGGAAAGATTTGCCGGTCTAGGGGAGGGGAATTATGACGCCGTTCCTGGCGTCAAGAGCTACATATATATATATATATATATATAT
>UELV01007068.1:0-12014 GCA_900490015.1 Megastigmus stigmatizans | reverse complement strand
GAAATAGGCATGTCCATAATTTTTATGTTAATTTTCAATGAATAAATACCACTTACTAGTTCCAAACTTGTGTAAAAACGACTAACAATATCCACTTGAAATTGCACAGGACTATTTATCATATTGAGTACTATGGCGCTCAAGTCCAAGTATTCATTTTTATCATTAGTAGAAAAAGATATCATTGAATCAAAAAATACGTTAATAGTTCCGACCTCCCCTTAAGGAACAATTTATTAAATGGCATTACTTAGCAATCAATCATTCGTCTCATAATAATATAACTATAATCTAATTAGAAGTACTTGGTGACTACACTATAAAAAAAGATTTCTTAAATTCTTTGAATATAATGCACATAGATTTCGAATAGATCCTGAGTTCATATCTAGACAAAAAACTAGAGATAAATATGATATTCCAGTTTCATCAAATTCCATTCATAATTCACATAAATATTTCTCTTCGTAAATTTTGGAGACAAAAATCTCGGTGAATTGTGAATGGTATTTTATGAAACTGGATCCAAGTAATGTTTACATTTTTTCCAAAAATTAATCTCTATCTCGATATATTTCGTTAAATATAGAAATCAGTAAAGTATAAATCTTTTCGACCCTGGCACATATCCTTAAGTCAAATATCAAGAGGAAATTGCTTATCAAATGAATTGCGCATTCGTCTGAAATAATTTTTTGTATCACTGTACATTCGATTCTAATAAGATTCTTACGATAAGTGGTATTTGAGCATAAACTAATGTCTATTTATATGATTTAGACTAAATAAATAATGAAAATGAAATAAACAATGATTTTCTAATGAAAATAAAATAATGTTACAATAAAAGAATTTGTTATTAAAATAAAGTAAATAACAATGTAATCGCTGGAAACCCTATTAGATTTGCAAAACTATTAAGCACTTATACAGAGTTTGGCTGCGGCATGGCTGCGGTCTCATTTGATCGACTATTTCTATCTTTTTAAAACATAAAAATTCAAGACTTCTGTTTTATCTAAGACTCTTTTTTTAACTGAGTTAACAAATCTTGAATTTTTGAAAGCATTTTGACGTTTCTGCTAACTTATTCGTCTTCACAACGTTACTTGATTGCTTTCGAAACTTTTACTTATAAAACTTTTTTTCGTTATTTGAATCAGAATACATCAGAAAAATAATATTAATAAATAATGAATCTCTACCAAAACATTTATTACATAAAAAAGCTGATTAATCACCGAGACTATAATATCATATCCTTACTTCGGGTGCCATCCAGTAAGGTGTTCCCACCGACGTATTTCTTCTAACGTGAGTCGCCGCTAGATGGGATGAGACCCCAAAGTCGACAAGTTTGACTCGGGCATCCTCTGTCAATAGAATGTTGTGGCCTTTGACATCCCTGTGCATGCAGTGATTATTATGCAAGTAAATCAAGGCCTCAACTGTCTCTCTTAAGATGTACGCGATTTGGTCGTCCGTCAAACGGCTTCCGCGCCTCTTCAGTCCCTGAACAAGGTCCGTCACTGACCCTCCGGTGCAGAGCTAAATATGTATTGAACGAAAGAAGACTTTTAATGCATACAAAAGCCACAAATGTCGGAAAATTCAATTTACACACGCACGCATACATATATGGGGCTACGTAGCAACTTTAAATAAAGAACATTAAAAGTCATTACATTTCACACGATGATTTAAATTTTTTAATAAAAACATTATACTTTTACATTGTAGTTTTACTAAATTGACTTTACTATTTGAGAACTACTATAAGAAAAATAAAAGAGTAGGTAGATTTGTGGATAAAGATTAAATTTATTATACGAAAAGAATCAATATAAACTTTTTTATTTCTCATAAAGCCCTATGAAAAATAGTGATAGAAAGGAAATAAAATAGAAATCACTATGAAATTTTAAGTCTAAGTAAATTTCGAAAATTCTATTTTAAATTTAACTAAGTATATTGTCTTGCTTGATAAACTAGAATTTCACAAAATAATTTCATATTTTGTATAGATCTGATCACGTAGTAGATAGCATATAAATAATTACTCTAAATTCTCTAAAAGCTTATTGGTTTACCATTAATCATAATATACTCTATGAACATATTGCTGGTGAGATAACGATGCAAAAATTTTAAGTTTATCAACCCACCTTTACTTTAAGATCCAACGATTTTTACTTTAAGAACCTTTGATTTTTTTTAAAGTGAAAGTCTAATATTTCATGATTTGATTAGTCAAATATTTCTGAAAACATAAAAATTCTATCTTTTATGACTATTTAAAAATTTTATTTATTTTCCGCGCGAGCGCTTGGTCGATTTATACCGATGTCCATGACAATTACGACCATTAGTCTAACGGATATAGCGTGAAAATCCAATCTCGCCTGCAAAATAAGCAGTTTCTATCATCGACTACAGCGGCTCATGACTTTCTCCGCGAGCGAAACATCGTCACAATCTTCATCCATCGGAGAGCAAAGAAGTAGATGAAAAAAGCGATAGCAAAAGGCACAGTACTCATTTACGCTTACAATACACCGCCATTGTCGCGTCTGCTCTCGCACGCGCTCGCTCGCGCGGGAAAATACAAAATGCCACGTAACGGACTACTTTCTCGAAAAAATCGTGGCAATGCTCCTCCGATGGAGCATGACACTGTCGCTCCGCCGATTTTACGACCGATCGCGAGACCGATCGCGAGACCGATCGCTTGAAATTTTGTGCGCGCTAGACCGACGATAGAAGATACATCAATCGATCGATACGCTCGAGATGACGTCTCATCCGATGATTGTTATACCGATATCGTCACTCGTGCGCGTATAAGAAAAATTAGTTGATCTACAGATTTCTTTACCGGAGATTACTACAATTATGGTTTTTCTCTTGTTCACCTTACGGTACTAGTAGAATATCAAGATCAAAGCTTTATAATAGTAATGTAGTAAAAGAGAAGCATGTATACATGCATTTCAAAATTTCTCAACGCTAATTTTATATTATAATTGTTTTTTTTTTCATTATTTTTTGCACTGCAAGAAAAATCTGAATATAACTTTCAGCCTAATGTATACGAAGTTAAAAAAACTTAATCTCCTTACTTTAAATATATTAAAAAGGACTGAGTTAATAGTTCCCTATGTTTAATACATGGAAGTAAAAACAGATAAATATAGAAAAAAACTAATTATTGATCAAATTTTCATCAACTTTTTCTTCACGTAAAGGGTCCAAATTTTTTTATAAAATGTTTTTGATTCTAAATAATGACCTATGGTGGATGCACCGGTTACTGTACCTATTAAGCAGACGACCTCTGAATTTTCTTAAATTACACTAACTTTTCTTCAATTTTCAATACCTTTATAGATATTTTAGTTAATTCTAATATATTTTATAAATAAGTTTTTATATTTATTTTATCAAAATCATATCAAGTCGTATAATGACACAGTTGAGAAAAACAAATTTTATGCTTCTATTACTGGACGTCGTCTGCTTGCTATAAGATTTTATACTTCATTTACTGTGTGCCCATTATTAATGTAAAATCGGGATATCTATCCTAGGTTTTACACGTTCTATCTAAATATTGAATATATTGAACTTTTTTAGTTTAAGTTTTCTATCAGCTTTATAAAATAAATGTTGTATTTTTTTGTATTGTATCTTAAATTTATTTAAACCGTTAATTCGCGATAAAAAATAATCCTTTTCTGTGAAACGTTACCAAGTCTTCAAAAACATCAATAATATATCTATGTACAAGACAAAATAACTAAATGAAAAAACAGACTTAACATTATTTGTATTTATAATATGAATAGATAAACAAGGTTATATAAGTTCATTAGATATAATTTAAAGAATTAATATATTATAATAAAATAAAAATACCAAGGACATAAGAAGAAATACGAGTTTCATTAGAAACGACTAAAATCAATGTACTATTAAGAGTAGAAAAAAATTAATCTATAAAATATATCTTCTGTATAACAGTGAAAATTAAGAAAAAGCTCTAATAGAAATTAATGTTTTGCTAACTTGTCTGCATCTACTTCTATATACTTAAAATGACAGTATACGCGAGCTCTTTGTTGTGAAACTGCATTAAGGAGGTTCAAACGGTTTAGTACCCTTACTAATATGATATTAAAATAAATTTTTGCAATTTAACATTCAGTCTTATGCAGAGTTGCATTATTCTAGACTTTTAACTTGAACTGTATAGTTATTAACGAACGATTTACAGAAAAACTTTTAAATGACGTAAAAGAATATTTAGCGAATATTTTGAGACCTTGTACAACTCGCTAGATTAACTATAAAACTTATAATTTATATGTTTTTTGTATAAAATAGCTAAGCTTGAGCAGAATAACCTCCATTATTTAAGATAGCGGCAACTTCGCATTTTTTGACACAGCGCACGTTGTTTGAAATTAATACATACAATATTTAACTATATAATGATCTGAGAAAATAACGTTAATCGAAAATGTTAAATAGGTTAGTAAATAGAAAGTCTGTTGCAACTTCGTTTTGACTTCCTACGTAAGTACCTGATGAACCTCCTTAAACTCTAGCAAACAACTTTTTAGGTAACAAATGTAACTCAAATTAATTTAGATATATCCGTCTATCTTTATTTCTTTCTACTCATAGTGTTTTCTACATATAGTATATATCCATATATAAGTTAAAGATGTATACATATATATGCATTATATGAATCTCACAGGTGAATATCGTAAAAACCAGGGAGAATTTGCACAAACTTTGAAAAAAAATATTTGTAAGAGTATAAAATACGTGACCAGGAGGGTGTGTACTCTCCTTGTTATTATGGTAAATATATTCTTTTAAAATTTTTTCTAACTTTGTCTAGCTTAAATTAAATGCTTTTTTATACTCTACATGATTGTTCTAGTTTCACACGTTTTCTCTAATTATTTTACTGGAAAATGTTTACACCCACGTAAAATATGTTTTAGATTAATTAATTGCAAATATTTCTTGAAAATATTTCAAGTATAAAAACGGGAGAGTAAAGATTCTTCGTTTATACCTCCATTACAAACCACAATTGGTCCTCTTCTTGAGCAGGCTTAGCCCGTTTGAGATACAATCCATGAAAAGCTGGAATGTTAGGATGCATGCTGAGGTCGCGAAGTACCAGGAACTCTTCCTCTATCTCCTCGATGTTATCAGCGACATTCTCGAGTATCTTAATAGCCACGTGCTCTCCCGTTTCCTTGTCGCGTGCCGAGTATACCTCCCCGTAGGTGCCCTCGCCTATTAGCTCCTCGAGAGCAAAACGATCCTCCGGATCGGGGATGGCATCGAAATTAACGTGTTGACTGAGGCCGCGATACGCCATGTTGGTACCGCCACCTGTCATTTCTGGAAACAAATAGAGGCGGTCTGTTTTTATTAATTCACAGTTACGCTTCTGATTTTATAATATTTGTAATTAATTATTTTTCTTTCTCAAAACAGAGATAATAAATACATAGTCAAAGTCTGTAAAATGTTTGTTTAGCCGTGTTCCTTGCTTTAAAGAATCAGATGATCAAGCAGCTGAAAAATCACCTGATTATTATTCTGATTAATCGGTTGGTTTTTCACCTGCTATGTTGAAGTTTTTTTTTTAAATTAAGTGATTTTCTAACTGATTTTAGTGTTTCAGATTTAACTAAAAAAAATTATTAAAATTTGAATTATATGAATGTAGATGTAGCGTCATTTTAGTCTTACCAGGATAATGATATTCGGATAAATGGTCTTACAAAGAGAGGCTAAGGATTACAGGAGACTTATTTTGGTTTGAAAAATATGAGATACGTTTTAGTGCCAATAGGCCCTAGACTATTTAATTAAAATGTGTGAGAAATTATGGTTGGCTCTTAAGTTTTATAACAAGGCCATACGTGGTAACACGCCGCAAACTACAAATCAAAAGTATAGATTATTATTATTAGCAATTTTCTTTCAAAAGTTATAAGCAATCTAAAATAAAGTAAAATTATGTACCTGAAAATTTAACGCTTATTGCAGTTGTTAAATGCGTTCAAAATTAACTCAATTTTCGATCGCTCATAACTTTTGAAAAAAAAGCGCTAATACAACTCGCTCTAAAATGTAAATGAATTAAAATTTATCATCTATAATTTTCATTTTTACTTGACGGCAATCTCTGTGATGTATATTGGACTTGGTATAAAACTTAAAAGCCAATCATAATTTCTTATGTATTTTGACAAAATGGACCTAATCTTGGGGCCCAGGGATCACTGGATAAAACTGAATATATCTCTGAAACTTCATTAAAATCGGTTCCCCGGAACCCTTGGTCTCCCCTTGTTAGTTAAGTTACTTACATTTAGGTATTATCATCTGTTACTAGCATCCGGATGGTAATATAATATTTAACACTCTAGATCTATATGTAATTTTTTTTTTATTAGACCAGATTTAATCTCTTGAAGATATTATTATGCTAATATCTATATGTAATTGAAGTTGTAACCATTTATAGTTACTTGAATCTAAAGATCAACGGCTAGCTGAAAAATCGTATGAATTTCAATATATCATGTCAATTTGTTTTAAGCAGGGTTAATTTAATTTAAATACTGTATTGTCAATTTTACATGTCCACAAAACTTTATGTACTGAACTTACACTGAAGCGATTTAATTTTAACACTTTAGATAAAAGAAAAAATAAATTTATAGAGTTAAAATTTCGAAGAAAATTACTGCAAAGGTGTAGAAGTATAATGTAAACCATTTTTTTATTAAAAGAAAAGTATCTAAGTATTATAATATTGAAATTGAGTTTCATTTTTATAATACACTAAAGCGAAAAAAAATGTACTTTGCTACATCCTTATCCAAAAATTATCTCTTGCACTTTAACTTTGTTGTCGACGTAAACATGAGGACAAGCATTAACTTACGTTTGGTTAAAATACAAGTTTCGTTAATTAATTTTTGTGTTATATAAATCAACATTAATTTTAAATAAATAGTCGATTACTGTAGATAAGCTAAATCAATTTCTCTTATAACGTAAATATAATAATTTTCCTACTTTCAGAAATACACAAAATCAAGTTTCATCAAATCATTTGATGAACTTTAAATGCACGAAAGTGTACAGAAATTTTATTAACATAAAGATACTATTTTCTAAAAATTTAATGAATAACATTTAAAAAACAATCTGATATCTTTTATAATACTATTATAAGACAATCTCTATACTTCAATTTGATGAAATAAATCAATAAATTAATAAACCATTTTTGTGAAATAAATCAAATCGATGAAATAAATGGTTCTATAGACTTAATATTTCGGAGGAAAGTTAAATTAACTGAGTTTGCGATTAAGTTTTAAATTTAATTTATATTTATAATCAAACATTTGTATTTATAACACATAATTGAGCTAATTTTATTTGTATTCAAGATATAAATTAAATTTCAATTTTTTTACTTATAATTTAGGAAACTTCTTATAAGAATACATTGTATAATAAAGTAGTAATGATTATAAAAAGTAGAGCTAATTAATTTGAATAATTAATATTTCTTAGTTCATAAAAATGTTTATTCATAAAGAATTGTCATTTATTTCATTTAAAATTTAGAAGTCCAACGGTTTAATAAGATGATAAAGTTATTATGAACATAATCGTTCTAAATAATCACATATGATCCCTCTTATCAATTTATTACTAAAGTTTCCATCTATTTCATTATATTCCATTTCTGATATGTCTGTAAGTTTAAAGAAACTGGTATAACGAAAAAGAAAAGTGAAAAGGAGTAAGAATTACAACCAATTAATTGAAAATACGTCTTTTAAATCTCCGATATCCTCTCCTGAACGTAAATTTTTCGCATCTCAAGCACTCCAATTAATATTTAAAACAAACATCACACTCTTTTTCTCAAACCAAAAATCACTTTGACTGAGCCTCCATAAAATATATAAAATTGAAGGTGATCGAACAACAGAATCTATATAAATCTATATAAAAATACATCTAAATGATTTTCCATTTTTTATTCAGTCGAATCTTCATTCTCATTCATTCATTTGTTCAATAAATCGAAACACACTTTTTGTTAAAGTACACCACAGATTTTTTTCTGCGATAAGAGCACACTAACCGATGATATCAGCCATCCTCGTTTCTCGCCCCTCCAACGGCAATAGGACACACAAAAATACGACGCTCAGACTATCATAGTAGTAGTCAGTCACTGAGACTGCCCGAATGATCACTGAGTAGTTGGGCTCGGAGTCCGAGCCTGCCAATGCTAATCAGATACCTGTTAACCCCTTAATTGGATCGAATTTGAGGCCAGCGCAGTGGTAGCACGCTTATTCTCTACTTCCCCTCCGTTTCTCACTCCTTTTTTCGCTCTCTTTGAAAATGGAACTTACGTAAGAATGCATTGCTTGCAAAGTTTTTTAAGTTATGGCTGAGTATTAACTGGAATAGGAAAATGGGTTAAGCTGTAACTAAATTTAAATTCTATTTGATAAAATAAAAGAATACGTAGACAGTTTATACTTTTTGTACTTTGCTTTTTCTTTCGGTTAATTAGCAAAAAATAAAATTAAAAAAAATTAAGCCTAAGAATCAATTATTTTTAAAGTTCTAAAATATTTAGATTTGTTCTAAGAACTGACGCTTGAACGATAGGATCATTAAAAAAAGCTTCTCAAATGTTTGGGTTACGAAAAAAGCAGATATCTATATTTTTATCATTCAAACTGTCAAGACAGTCAATTTATTTTAAATATATAATTGTTTTCGCTTTAATTAAGTTTTGGACGTTTTACAGCATTATACATATAAAATAATATATTAGGTAACTCTTGAGCGAAGGTGATTACCTCGACAAGGGTGAAGTTTGTCGCCCGAGCGAAACGAGGGTACCGATCACCGAGAAGAGCTAATCTGATTGAATTAGATGAGTACAGTATTTTACGGACATATTATGGTAATTGTACATTCCGCAACGGTTATGAAAGGTGGTTGTGCGCGCGTGAGTGGCAGTATGCGAGTCGAGAGAAGCGAGGTCGAGGGTCGTGAAGACACGCGTGCGCGGTCACCTTACAAGTTGCATACGGTATTTTTTATTATTTCGTACAGAAAGAAGACCTTTCGACGGAGCTCCATGCTGAAAGTAGGCACTTTCCACACGCAGTGATGAAAAAGATATTATATAAAATTCGTTTCATGTACTGATCAGTATGTAGACATTATTATCATTCCGCAACCGTACATTTAACCTTATATGCCCAGTACTTAAATCAAGTACATTAAAAGTAAATGTGAAAATCAAAACTTAAAATAAAATACAAACATAATTCCTATCAGAAATAAACTTTTTACTCAAATTATTATCTTTTATAGAAAGAACAGTTAAGCTAAGCGTTCATAGAGTTCTACAATTTCTATACAACTAAAGTCTACTATTACTATTTTAATATTTTTCATAGCTTTAAATTAAAGAAAGAAGTTAGAATTTATTCTTTAAATTGTAATACTTTAACTACTTTAGTTTTTAAATAAAAGAAAATTAAAATAAAAATATATTTAAAACGTCTGCGTCTGAAAAAATAGTTAATATTTTAAAACAAATATTCAAAATAATCAGATTATATATTTATTGCATAATTTTAAGTTATATTTTAAAATTTATTTATTTAATTCTATGAATAAAAGTACTGTTTGAATCAGATTCTCTAAAAGATGCAGCGCGAAGCCTTAGGAGGTGCGAAGCCAATCGTGGAATAACATGACGGGATAAGCATCAAGTTGACAGGACATGTAATGGAACAATGTAATAGTTTTCTTCGACATTTTCAGTTCAACTGAAATCGGTCTCTAATTTTAGTTCTTGTAATGACAAACTGTATTTGAGTTTGAATAGCTGACGGAGCTAAAAAATATATTCAATTAAAAAAAATTATATTAAGTATTGGTTGTTGATAAATTAATTATTTTGATCACAAATAAAGAAATAAAATTAGAAAAAAATTATTTTCATCGAAAATCAATACTTGAAAAAGGTATAATGTAATTTAGATTTAGTTGACAGAAATACATAACTGAGATTGTACTAAACCTTATATGAAATATTAAATTAGTTACATGAGCAATTCCATAAATATTTTCATGGAGACACCCCATACTTGAAATTTTTTTTATGCACACTGGTTTAGTAACTATATTATTTCATTAAATTTCCAATTTCTATTTCTTCTTTTGGGTTTTTTATGTTATAATTTTTCATGCAAACGATATTTTGAAATGATAAACTGTAATGTCAGATTGTAAAATTAAAAGGAAACATAAATCTCGTTTGGAATAAACTACGCTACAAAATATAATAGCAATTAATTTCTTCTAATAACGAAAGGTCCTGTGTAAAAAAAAAGTTCTTTTCGCGTAAATTTCGCATTAGATAAGTTTTTTTAAATTTTGAAAAATTTCTGAAATAAGACAATCCGAAACTTGACTGACTCCATATGAAAGTTCCCTGAAAACATTTTGATAAGCATTGGGAAACTTTTTTTTAAATTTTTAATATACCAATTGGACTTTTTCAATATAATAAGGACAGTTGGCGAAAGTTATACGAAAGTTTGCTGAAACTTTACTAAAATCTCTGTACACTAAGATGTATCAAAAGTTTTTACGAAGTTTTAAAAACTTTTTTTTACCTATGTATACACTCGTTTTTTAATTTATATGTATATCCACGAAAATCGGCGATTGACTTATCATTTTGTGAAATGCAGAATATACACTATTATTAGTAAAATTTTACTAAAAAATTTAATTAATATTATATCTAACTTTTAAATATGTGCACTTAATTAGTATAGTTAAATAGTACTTTATAATCAACAGTAATATACATATTCTAATATTCCAAATACCGGTAATAAACTTCTTCGAACTCCACATGTTTAGAAGTGAGTGCATTCTCATATTCGGACACTAACACCTGAGAACATGCAGCCGTGCAAGTATATACGTGTGCGAGCACGCAGTGAATCGTTGCACCTACATAAGTAATTATAAATTATTACGGTGCCTCGCCACGAAGTAACTGCTTATACACTGAGCATAAATTGACGTGTACCGCAAAACTGGCGCATTGCAAGTAAAGAGGGTATTATAAGTATACGATACGCACGCACGCATCCACGCACGAACTGTATTACGTGAACTTGAAGCACTGATATTTAATTTACGGATTGTTGTGCGTATACCTACGAGCAGAGCCAGAGGAGGAGGAGTGCCAATGTCTGATTTATCAGACCATGAGTGATGATGCAATACCTTCAACTTACAAGTGCCATAATTATGATTTGTTATGAGTAATGGATTGGAAACGTAAATTCCGATTGAATGAGATATTATTTGTTTCCTAAAAATGTTATAGTGTCATTTAATATTTCTGATTTTACTTTATAATTCTAAAAAAGAAAACAGTTTATGTAACTTGATTTTAAATAATAATTTTGTCACTAATTCATTTATGCAGATACCCAAGATCTGGTTGTCTTAACCGAAGATTAAAAATATTATGTTTGACTTATTAAGGGTCAGGAAAAAACTCGGAAAAAAGTATGATTTCACTTTCTTATTATAAACTTTCTACAGTTGATGCCTTTATCGTGGAAACTTATAATGTAGTAAAAATATAATAAGTGATATTGGTAGTGATACACGATCGAGTAAGACTTTTTTTAATCTAAACTGAAAATAACTATAATTATATATTAAGAATATGTGAATCGCCATGACATCACTATACTGGCAAACGAGGTATACAACCTGCATAAGTGTAAAGATCGCATTACGATGATGCAGAAAAAAAAATTAATGTATGTATACTAAAATATTGTTTTATGAACTGGTTATAAATATATATATATATATGTACATATATATTA
>UELV01007066.1:0-14140 GCA_900490015.1 Megastigmus stigmatizans | reverse complement strand
ATATATATGTATATATATTATATGTATTTTTTATATGTGTATATATACATGTATATACACGTACATAAACTGTATTTAATTGCAGTTATGGCTGATTGCCCTCATACAATTGGAGTAGAATTTGGAACCAGAATTATTGAAGTTGCTGGTCAAAAAATAAAACTTCAAATATGGGATACAGCTGGGCAAGAGCGGTTCAGAGCAGTAACAAGGTAAAAATAAAATAATTGAAAAAATATCTAATTATTTGAATATATCAGATACTACTTTTGATATTTTAAAATCAATATTTATACAGTAGTTAAATATAGGTTTTATTTAACAATAAAATTAATTCAATTTGATTTTCTAATCAATTCAATCATATTTCATTATCTATTTTCTATAAATTATGAGCTATTCATTTACAAGTTTATATTAACATTAAAAAGCTTTAGTAAGACAAATTTTATCAATAAATGCTTTATTTATTCAATTAATTATAGAATATTTTGATTTACAGGTCTTACTATCGGGGAGCAGCTGGGGCTCTCATGGTTTATGATATAACAAGACGTTCCACGTATAATCATCTTAGCAGTTGGTTGACAGATACAAGGAATCTCACAAATCCAAGCACTGTATGTTTACATCTGATGTAATAAACATAGCAAATAATGAATTCAATATGCATATTATTTTTAATATTAATATTTTCATGTTTAGGTGATATTTTTAATTGGAAATAAAAGTGATTTGGATGGCCAAAGAGATGTCACTTATGAAGAAGCAAAACAATTTGCTGATGAAAATGGACTTATGTTTGTAGAAGCTAGTGCAAAAACGTAAGTAACTATTTTTTAAATGATTTTATATTAGTCTAATTTTGTAGTACTGATCATTATTTTTACAGGGGAGACAATGTCGAAGAAGCTTTCCTGGAAACAGCAAAGAAAATATTCCAGAGCATACAAGATGGCCGGTAAGTCTCTTTTCAAAGTATTTATTAAAAAATATAGTAAAATTTAAATAATTCTATTACTTATAAATGAACAATTTAATACATTTTTAGATTGGATTTGAATGCAGCTGAGTCAGGTGTACAACACAATCCCAGTCAACCTGGTCGCACTAATTTACAAGGAGTATTGAGTGTACAACAAGGAGGAAAAGACTCGTGCTCTTGTTAAGCCATTATTTATCTGTATATAGCTCCCTCTATGCGTTAAAAATGAGAATGCATATATGGTTTACATAAAAGCAAAGAAAGCTATGTCCTGTCCAAATCTTTGATAAAAAGTATTTACCTAAGGGCAAAGCGATTAATCAGAAGGTTTTTCTTCAGTTGGCAAATGATTTTAAAAAGATATTTATATATATATACATGTATGTATACATACATATATATATATGCATATCGCATATTGTTATCTTTATAGCACATTAATATATTTTTTTTAAACATTGCAGGGATTATAACATTAAGTTTTATGCAATTTTCTTAAATATGATACTGATCCATAAGCTTATCAAGCTTTGTATTTAATCCTTGAAATATTGGAATAGTTCTTTTGTCAAGCAAGTCTAGACATAAGATTCAAGTTTATTAATGAGGTATTATTTTAAATAATAACATTGAAAATTCATTTTGCCATAATGAAAAAAATAATCTGCTGTCTTATGAATATTTGCTTCATGGATGAGTTATTGAATAATTTATCCTTGCTGTATTGTTAAAAGAACTTGGTTTTCAGCAAGAAATTTGCTAATTAAGCAAGTAAAGATTTTTTTCATTCCTCTGTGCACTATGTTTAGAATGTAAAAGGCGGGAACAAAAACTGAAATGATAAGGCCCGATTATGCGCTTTGTGAAAAGTCGATTTTTCACAAATAACACATTTTGTAAAAATAATCGCGAAATTAATCGCTGTTCTACAGAAACAAAAAAATATCTAACATTAGATCATACACAAAAGATGTAGTGTCTAATAATTCTCGAATAGATTGATAATAAATAAGTACATAGTAAAAAATGAACATTTGTATGACCGTTATAAAATGTATTTACAAATTATTTAATGCCATTGTCAAGGTGTGCTTTATCTACTAATACTAAATTCTAAATGGAAAATTATTGTATTGTTATTATTATTTATAGCATTAAATAAATTATAAATTGTGTATATAAATTATTTAATTTGCAAAGTAGAAGTTTCAAGATTAATTTTTTTAATCCGAAATGGGCCTGATAGTATATTTTTGTGCGTTTATTTTAAAATTACTTTATTATACTAAAATATACGCAATAAAAATATTTTGAATTTGTAAACTATAAAAGATGCATGTGTTTCAGCAATAATGGCATTAACTTTTCCCTATTTGCAATGTAGAGAATTACTTTTTTTAATAAACTAATTGTTATAGATAATCTGCGAAATACTATAAACAAATGAACCCAACAATAGTTATTTTTTTATTAATTATTTGATATTTGTCCTTTTTTACTGAACTGCTTAAAAAAAATTTCAAAAAGTAGTTATGTTCATATTTGGGCGATTTAATTTTTTTATATTTCATAAAGCTGTATTATCACATATTATCAAATTGTATAATTATAATTTTTAATGTTGGTTTTGTTGTCAATAATAAACAATATAGGTACATATGAAATAATAATTTGAGAAATTTATTTTATGTATGCTGCATTATTTTTTTCAAAAATCTCATAGACCCACATTTTTTTTAAATTTACCTATTATTAAAAATTTACTATCAAAGATTTTTTATTAATGTGTATTTAATATCTATGTATGTATTTATGTACCTATACATATATGCTATGTTACCAAGTAGATTAGTAAGTACTTTTAACTTTACTTTATCAAGTGGTCGTATAATTGTATTCAACAATATAAGCACGTATATATAGGTACGTATAGATATTGTGATTATTGAGAAATGAATTCTGACTGCAGAGTGCAGACTGAGTGAAACTTGAGTATGCTGCTCGGTTGCATTACACGTATTTATAGTTTGAAAAATCAGTATGCATTTTGAATTTTATTTTAATATTTGTATTTAAAAAATTATAATTTATAATAAGACAGTATGGGAAAATAATTTTTTTATTGCTTATACGTAAAGACGTAAAATGTTTAAATATACGAGAAAAAGGTTATGTTTTCAAAAATAAGAAATGGATTACGGATTTTGCGATTTATGCATCAATGCAACTGAAAATAAACAACATTTAAGAGAAATCTTGTCTAAGTTATACGAAGGTGAATAAGTTAATTTATATAACCACAATAATTAATTTAATTTTATTAAATTTTATTTATAATCAAATAGCTGGATATAACACAGTTGCAATAAATCAAAATGTTGATGAAACTGTATTTGACAATGAAAAAAAGAAGAAGAAAAAAGTTGATGAAAATGACACTGTAGATTCAACAATACCCGATCCTATTAATGTGCAAGATTTAGTGGATGAATTTAAGGGGAAACTTTGTATTTTAAACCGAATTACTTTTTCTTTCTCAGATTCAATGAAAACACATTCATTGGTTTGTTACAAATTTCGAACTAAAATTATTCTTTTTTTTTTTTTTTGTATTATTTTATAATGTAAAGTAAAATAGTTTTTGTTTTCAGAATCAGTTGCCAATTTTAAAAGACTTTAACTTATATGCTGTTGTTCCAAAAACTCAAGCTGCATTTCAAGTGAGTATAAAATGATTAACATTTAACTATTGATAATAATACATTAATCAACAATGTATTTCAGTTTGCTTGCTCTCAACTCAATGCAGATATAATCTCAATAAATCCTGCTTATTCATCCTTAAAAATAAATCGAAAATTATATTTGCAAGCAGTGGAAAGGGGAACTCATTTTGAGATCTTGTATTCAGATGTTATTAAAACAGCAACTCGAAAAGTTGCTATTCATTATTCACATCTATTTTATACTTTTGGCAGAAGTAAGGTATAGAAATATTTGTTATTTTCTTTGTTTTTTTAATATTTTTAATGAGATTTATATCAACTAATTTATTTTCCTTTTAATTCTAAGAATGTAATTGTATCAAGCGGAATTAATCGTGCATCTTTAATTAGAAATCCATATGATATAATCAACTTGTATCCTTTTAATTGCTTCATTAGGAATTTCTTTTTACAATTGCTAACATTTTTCTTAATTTCTATGTATGAAATATAGAGGTAGATTGTTAGGATTAACTGAAGCTAAAGCAAAACATTCAATACTTCAACAAGGTCATCGTGTGCTTTTGAAAGGAGGTAAATTGAAAATTAAACTTAAAAATTTTATGATTATGTTTTATGCACTCAGCAATTTAATTTACAGAAGGACGACGTTCTGGAAAAGCTTTTTTTAAAATTCAGGATAATAAAAAGGCAGGCAATCTAGAGAACAATGTTTGCGATACTAAAATGAAAAAAATTAAATTATGAAATAAAAGTATTTTTTCATTTATATTACTTTTTTAAACTACTTACTCATTAAAATTTTTTACTTTCATTTATATTAATCAGATTTAGATTATCAGAAACACAGCACTTGTGCTGTGCTCAGTACTCTGGTCTGGAGAAGTGGGATGAGAGAAAAATACAGATATGTAATGCCTATATGTTCAAGTCACTTTGTAGTTTTCGACGTTCCTCCCTTACGGAATCAAATTAAATTAAATAATAGTAAAAGACATTATCAAGTAGGTTATGATGATTAACGATCGAAAGTGGCTTAATTATTTAAAATTTTTATATGAAAAATAAATATTATTTTTGTTACCAAGACTAATTTCTAAATATCAATGTTCCACATAAAAATATTAAAACTACTTTTACTTTTAGGCAACCAGGTACAATATCATGAGTTTGTTACATAAAAAAAATAAAAAAAATAAATAACATAAACTAAATTGGTGTCAAATAATTATTACAAATTTTTAAAAAATGTGTAGCTTTACAATTGATAGATTTATTAATTGTTGTTCTACTTGCGCATGCGTGTCGACTGTCGGCAGAATCTAAAAAGCATAATATATAATAAGGTATCCTAACCAATAATAAACCAACAAATGAGCTGTACGCTGTTGTCGCTGTACAGTGTACTGTACTCTCTGTACTATACGCTGTAAGAGAAAGAGTTATACTTCATGTCAGTGGATCCGTATTATAATTTATATACGATTGGGAACCCAATTGTTCAACTGTAGGATCCTAATCATAAGGCGCAAAGTTCGTTTATAAGGTGGCTTTTTAGACGAAATTACTTAATTATAATGCAAAGTGTGATAAACTCCGTAAAGGGCACTGCTCTTAGCGTTGCTGAATATCTAACCCCTGTTCTAAAGGTTTGATGATTAAATTTTAATTTCAACTATATTTTTGTATTTTTTTATTGTACAATTAAATAAAGAATGTTGTACCTTTGAAGTTATTGTGCATTTAACTTTTCAATATGTACTAACTAATTCAAAGATACCTTCATTTATTCAGGAAAGTAAATTTAGGGAAACTGGAGTTTTAACACCAGAAGAGTTCGTTGCTGCTGGAGAGCACCTTGTACATCATTGTCCGACTTGGCAATGGGCTGTTGGAGATGTAGATAGAGCTAAGCCATATCTACCAAAAGATAAACAATTTTTACTTACTCGTAATGTTCCTTGCAGTCGTAGATGTAAACAAGTAAAATCTATTGTATTATTTTTTACTGTGCTCTGTATTTTATGATAATATCTAATTAATGAATTAATATTAACAGATAGAATACTGTGATGATCAAGAACGAATCATAGAAGCAGATGATCCAGAAGGTGGATGGGTTGATACTCATCATTATGATGTGAATCTTGGAGGGGTAGAAGAAAAAGTTTCTGAGATGACATTAGAAGATGCTCAACCATCCCTTGTTGTGAATTCAGCTGGAGATCTTGAAGATGATGAGGATGATGAAGAAGCAACCGACATGGAAGCTTTTGAAGTTAGTGGCATGCTGGATGAACAGGATAAAGTAAGCTTCATAAATATGTATTTTCCATAAAAAGTTTTAATTTTAATTGAAATAACTACTATTTATTTTATTAATAGTACACAACTGATTCATCTAAAAAAGAAACTAAGGACAGTCAAGAATTATTTTCCGAAGGTGAAATAATAAGAACTAGAACTTATGACTTGCACATTACTTACGACAAATATTATCAAACCCCAAGATTATGGCTCTTTGGATATGATGAAGTAAGAATTTATTGGTCAATTTTATATACAAAGAATTTTTATACAGCTTTTATAATAAATAGCTCACTAGCATTCTTCAAATGAAAATACATAGAAATGTTGAATTAACTTGTGAGAGTTGGTTACGATGCGATGGCAGATGTAAAGCACCAAATATAATAATAATCATATATTTATATAGTAAAGGGCTTTAGCTTATATATAATAAAATAAATAAATAAATAACAATTGTATTTACAGAATCGAAAACCTTTAACTGTTGAGGAAATGTATGAAGATGTTAGTCAAGATCATGCAAAAAAGACTGTTACTATGGAAACTCATCCACATATGCCAGGACCTCCCATGGCATGTGTGCATCCTTGCAGGTAATTTATAATTATAGAAAGTAATTTTATATTATTATCTATTGTATAATAAAATATAATTTTCTGCAGGCATGCTGAAGTTATGAAAAAAATTATAGAAACAGTAATGGAAGGTGGTAGGGAATTGGGAGTTCACATGTATCTAATCATATTTCTGAAGTTTGTACAATCAGTTATACCAACTATTGAATATGATTATACTCAAAATGTAACATTAACTAGTTCAAGCTAAGTGTGAGATAAATTATCAACCCCTTTATAAATAAGTTCGTATCACGTCTCGTCAGCTTTATGAATTTTATAAATGTATTTTTCAATTGTAATATAATTTTATAAGTATAGTTTTATTGCCTACATTTCTAAATTTATTAAAATATTTAATTTTCCTATCAAACAAAAAATAATATAAATATAAAGAAAGGATTAATGTAAGAGTCATAAATTTATAAAATTCCAAGAATTTGACAATGTTATGTTATTAATTTTATAAATAGTATTGGTTAGTTAATCTAAGAACTGTAGGCAATGGTAATAAGTCATATCTGTGAAAAATGCCTAATACATTAAGTACATTCTATTATTAATAAGAAATCACAAATTTTCTAATTTAAGAATAGTTATCTAGCTGGATCTTCTAAACCAGATAATTATACGATTAACACTGATAAAATATTACTACAATGTTATTTTACTCAGAAATTTGTAAGGAAAAATACTGGTAATATTTTAGTACATTACTATGTAATTAATTACTACACTATATTCATCAACAACAATTTGCAATGGAATATAATGTTGACAACATAGCATATCCTGAGCAGATAATTGTTATGAAAATGTATGCTTAATATTGCAAGTAATCAATTTTTATTTAAAACTTCTATTATTTAAAAAAACAAATAACTTAATGTTATAGTCTAAACATTATTTAACTTATATAATTTGAATAATTTTTGTCTAATGGTTTAAGTGCAATTTTGATACTACATGTATAATACTACTCTCTATTGCTACAAAAGTTTCATATTATTATAATAAAATAAGGATAAATTATTTCCAAAGCAGAAATTATTGTGAATATTTACAAAGTGCAAATGTTATATTTACAATTTTTATACTTATTAAATTAAAAATATGTTAAATTTTCACTGTAAACGAATTTCTGTATCTTTATAAATATGTAAGAATGAAACAAATGTAATACAGTAAATTTCTTCATTTCATATAATGGTTATGATTTTTTTCAACAATTTTTTTGATTGTGTAGCAAATATTTTTTATAAACTTGTAATGCAAAATCTATATATATTATACATTGAATATACATAAATTAATATGTTAATGATTAATATTTGTAAAATGGGAAATTTAAAGATTATCACAATACATTAAATAACATTTATAGTCAATTTTTGCTATAAATTAACTTAAACAATAGTCAGGTACTCTGAGGGTAACTGTAATGGGTCTATATTTAGGGAAGTCACTAATCGTACTTTTTGTCCATCTTGAGTTATAAATTCTAAAGCTTTTTGATCACCCCCTGATTCCAGTCGATTTGCTTCATTCATTTGATTAATTGCTACTGTTGTTGCATCGGTATCTTCATCCTGGATCATAAAATTTATAACTTACTATGATTAACTTAGTTATTAAACCTACTCGTTACCATTTCAAGTTTTCTTTGTAGGAGTTTACATTGAAAAAATCGTTAATTTATACAATTTAATACGTTTTTCTTTGCAGGGGGTTAAACTTACCTCCAAGACTTTCACTATAGCTTCGGCATCTGCTTGAATCGTTGATGCTGTAGAAGCCTTTAACGCATTATTTTCCTTTACAGAAATTGATGGTATATTAATATCTGAATTAGCTCCTAAAGAAGTCGGTATACTTTGAACTCTAATTGTCTGTCCTCCATTTAACTGACTTACAAATTGTCCTTCAGACAGCAGTTGTCGTGCTTCTTGTATTGATAATGGGATGGCATTCCCATCTTCATCTGTTATCTAAAATTTAAATAAATACATGCATATATTTAATCGTTTTTTTCAAATTAATATTTAATTGTTGATATTATTAATTTAGTTTTATATAGGACTTACTTGGAGTTGCAAATCAGACTCTGGTGTAAGTTCCATGTTAATTGGATCTTCATTATTTTCAGTCACATTTAAATGTGATTCTTGATCAGCTTCCATATTTTCTTTGTCTGAAAATGTCAATTTTGAATGAAATTGTTTTAATTTTGATTATGAAACATAAACTAACACTAAAGATATTATTCTTACTAAATTGTAATGATGCTGATTCATTTGACTGATCTGGATCTTGATAAGCAACATAAATAATTTGCGACATCCCATCTTCAGAAACTTCACCTGTTGCTACTACTTGAGTCATGTCATTGAGTGTATTCGCATCATCTTGAGAATTTGGTAAAATTTGCCAAACTTGTTCAATCGGATCTACTCCCGGTAAATCTCCAGAATCTACTGTTTGTTGATTTTTATGAACCTTGTACAATTAGAATTTATGTATAAATATTGAAATTATACTAATTGATGAATTGTCATTTTAAGTTAAATCTTTCTGTACCTTTTTATGTTTGGTCAGATTTGAACAATCAGCGAAAGTTTTTCCGCAAAATTCACAGCTATATGGTTTTTCACCTACAAAATATTTATTAACGTGTTAAGATGTATTAATTGTATAAAAAAACATCAGTCAAAACAAAATAAAAACTGCTTTGGTAATTTTGAATTCTCAATGATTTATAAAATACAGTAAAACATCTATACCTGTGTGAAGTCGCAAATGCTTTTTTAGAGCCCACTGTTCAGTGAAGCCACGATTACAATAAGCACATTGAAACGGACGTTCTCCTGTGTGCCTTCGAACGTGACACTTCCATGTATCCTTATGTAAAAATGTTTTTGCACAATACTCACATTTCCATGGACGTTCGCCTGTATGTCTTTTAATATGTAATTTAAATTGTGAAGATGTTGTAAATTTACGACCGCAGTGATCGCAACAATAAGGCTTTTCTCCTGTATGAATTCGCATGTGTTCTTGTAGATTACCATTTTGAGAAAAGCTTTTTGAACATACATCGCATTTATATGGCTTTTGACCAGTATGTGTTCTGCAATTAAAATAAATAATTAAATAATGTAGGCCTACGGTAGCTCGGACGACAGTACGATGGGCTCGTAATAGCATAAACAGAGCGACGTTAAGTAATATAAAAAAAAAATTGAAATAATGAATAATTTCTATAAATCTGCTCGTTTAAAATGAAATAAATAAATAAATTAACAAAATATACCTGTAATGTAATGTAAGACTGGTTTTGTGAGCAAATTTATGATCACAGAGTTCGCAAAAATGTTTTTTTTCTCCAGTATGAGTTGATTGATGATTTAATAAATTTGCCTTGGTTTTGAATGAAGCGCTACAAGATTTACATGGATATGGTCTATCTTCTGAGTGCACAAGCTGATGTCGTTGTAAAAGTTGCTTATGCTTAAAACTTTTTCCACATTTATTACATACAAAACGACGACCATTATTATGCTCATACAATTTGTGATAAATCATTGAATTTTGGTGACTAAGAACCTTTCCACATATATCGCATGGAAATCCAGCATCTGTTTTATTATTCTAAATATTATATTAATTATTATTCAAATTCTTTGACTTTGACATTTAAATTAAACCAAAAATAACATTAAAAATCAAAATTTTTTTACCTGATGAACAATTTCCTTATGCCCTTGTAAACTTGATTGATAAGCAAATGCTTTATTACAAACTTCACATATAAAAGGTTTTTCACCTTTATGAACGACTTTTACATGATTTTCTAAACTATCTCTTGACTGGAAATGTTTACCGCATTTATCACATTTAAATGTATTGTCAATATCATTAGACTCTAAATCTTGGGCTATTTCTGTTTCATTTGTTTTAGCTTCTAAATTTTCATTCTCAATACCTTTTAAATCATTGTTTTCTATAGAAACTAAAGAATCATCATTAGGTATGGTGTCTGAAGTAGCATCTGTAATTTCAGGCTCTTCAAGGGTATTTAATAACTCTATTTTAATAGAATTGTGAGAGTCCACTTTTATATCTTTATCGATGGCATTTATTTCAACTATTTTTTCTCCAGAATGTCCTAATGTTTTTTGGTGAAGAATTAAGTTGTCTTTGTTGGAGAATTGATTGAGGCATTCAGTACACTCAAACTTTATTGTTTTATGAAAGCTTTTGTGTATAATATATTTACTTCGTTGTAGAAATCCTTTACCACAATAGGAACAAATAAATTTTTGTTTTCTTTTTGATTTTGATTTTTGGATTTTAGATTTTGCACGAACTTTATTTCTGTTCACTACAACTAATTCACCTAAATTTTTTCCTTCAATAGTTTCTAAATGACCAATTATTTCTAAAAATTAATACATTTATTAAATTAATTTACTGAGAAATTTTAAAATTTCTAATGAAAGGGCAATAACCTGTGTCACTGTTACTACTATCTGCACTCAATGCATGGACATTTTCATCAGGATCAAACTTAATTTTTATTTCATCTTCATCAAAAACACCTTCTTCTTTAAACATTTTTTCCAACTCTTTTCCTTGTACTGTTTCCATGTACCTACAAAAATTACGATTTATTATTAATTATTTGATTATTATTATTATTTAATTAAAATTTAATCATAAATAAACTAATTATATTCCAGAAAATTGTTTTATAAATACCTTTTAGGCACTTTACGTTTTCGTTTTCTTCTTCCATCTCCATCAAGTTCTATTTTAATTTGTTTATCATCTTCTTCTTCTTGGCTTATGGCATCAATACATTCATCTTTTTCACTTTCCTAAACAATGATGAAAATATAATAAAATATAAAGTGTTTTTTAAAATACAAATGAAGTAAGAGTTTAACTTGGAATTTTTTAATAAACATGGCTAACTTTTAATTCCTCTTCTAAAGAATTTTTGGGTGGGCGACCTCTTTTTCTTTTAGGTTTTTCCAATCCTTCCATTTGTAAACTCAAATCATGTTCAGCAGCATATACAGAACCATCGGGCATTACTATAAATCGTTATATTGAAATATTTATATAAGAAAAGTTAATTATAATTTGGAAAGTTGAACTAAAATTTACACCTTTATTCCATTAATAATACATTTAATATAATTGCAATAAAATTTATTTACAATTATATGCAAAGATGATATAAGAAAGCAATAAATATTTATTTGTTAAATGACATACCATTAATTATAATTTGTTGTTCCTTTACTTCAGTTGTTAAATTTTCTTCATTTGTACAAATCAATTCTGAATTTCCCAGTGTTAAGCTGACATTTTTTTGTTTAAGACGTTCTCGTTCAGTTTTACGTTCCAATTCAATTTGCTCTTTCCACATTTCCCGAATTTTACTTTGACCATTTATAAGCAATTCAAAAAATTGAACTGTTGCTTCTAATTGAATATTGCATCCAGGACAAATAGTTCGAGGTAATTTACCATCATCATGAATCTATAAAGTGATAAAAAGATTAAATTAGACTAATAATAAAATAGTTGGTTTCCTGGTAAATAAATAAAAATTTATTTTATATAAGATTCCATTTTAATAACAAATGTAAGAAAATATGTAATTCATATAAAATTAAAATTACATAAAACCTAAAAATTAATAAAATTTTATTAAATACATGAATATGATTAAATTAAAACCAGATATGTTTATACTAAAATAAATGTAAAGAATATAAAAGTTTATTTTTGACATATTTCAATTACTTAAATTGAGAAATGTTTTATGGTTCCATTTTTATAAAATGAAAAAATAATTGTCTGTATGTAGATAATTTGATTTGCAGCAATTGAAAAACGTGTAGAATAAAATACTAAGTGAGATTAGGTCATAAAAAGGTAGATTTCTTAAATGATTCATTTTGTTAGTTATAAAGTAGCTGTAAATTCCGCGCCGCAAAAACAGCAAACGTCAAAAATGATTTGATCCATGCAGTATTTGTGCTTGCAATATCATGCGAGCAAAATCAGTGAATCCTCCATATTGCAATGGATAAGGAAGTCAAGTTGAAGTCTTAATTTTGGGATACGTTCGAACCTTCGGGTTTTCGCCCCCGTACCTTTAGTGGCAAAAAACGGTTGATCATCACGCTCAACTCTGTTTCTTCGGAGTCATCAGTAAATAACATTTCTCCATTGTCGTTGTTTTCCGCGCACAAACGACAAATTGTCGAGTCGTATAAACGAATCTCCGCCATGACGGCGGTCGCTGAAATGGATGACAATCCTTGTACGTCGCAGGCGGCGAATTCAGTTTCATACAACGATAATTAAGTTTCGTCTGCAATTCTCTGGTTTAAAACTATTCTTTGCACGTGATATCTGTATTTATAAGGCCCAGCGATTTCAATAATTTGAAAAAGGTGATTCTATGTATATCTTTTAATACATATATATTTGCATTTATTGCCATCAGAGGAAGGTTAAGATAGCAGTCAGCAGACTTTTCGAGCATGAAATAACCAAAACACATAGACTAGTGTTTCAAAGTGTATTTCTGGATTTGTCGTTTCAGATCTATTGGACCTACGTTATAAATTTATTATATTTCTTAAAAAAAAACTGTTTTTTATGTTAACATGGAAATATCTACATTTTTTTTCGATTAATCACTTAACATTTTACAATGTGTTCTGCTCATAAAATTTTTATTTATTCAAAATGATAACTTTTTCCAATATAATTTCAATGGAAGAAGGCTATTTCGCTGTTGTAATTGAGGGTGGAAAACATCAAAATCTACTTTTTGTAATTTTGTAAGATAATTTTCAATAACAATAGATGGCAAAAATATCACATTGGATTCTTTTTTAATTTGACTTTTTATAGATAATGCCTAAAACGAAAAAAAATAAAAGAGGTTTCAATAATTTTCAATTATTACACATTTAATTAGTTACCAACCTTTTCTAAATGTTGCTTTGCTCTAGATGAAATATCAAATACTACATCTTTTAATTCTTTGCTACTACTTATTCCTTGAAATACAGACTCAGAAGAAATATTGTACTTCATAAGTATATTTTGAGGTAAATCTATAATCCGATTTTGTGCATTATGAGGTACAGCACGAATTAAAGTAACTATACCATGGGCTTTACCTAAATGACTAGCAAAGTGATCTGTATGTACACATTTTACTCCTTGTGCCTCTAAAAGTAAATAGTAGATAGATGAAACTGTATTTTCAGCATATTTTTCCAATGATTCTAAATCCATGAAAGTTGAGTTATTAAATTTGTTAAACCGAGCTTCAATTAAACGTTTGAAGTAATGTTTAGATAACTTTTTCCTTTGCAGTATCTGTAAATAAATTTTATTATTTTATTATTTTATTATTTTACTTTTTATTTTATTCTTATTTTATTAAATTTATAAAGCCTTACATACATACATAT